>JAYMFT010070382.1:0-14601 GCA_038088735.1 Panulirus argus
TGCTCTCACCTTTTGCCATTCTACACTCAATCTCTCCTGATATTTCTTCACACAAGTCTCCTTTCAAAGCTCACTTATTCTCACCACTCTCTCCTCCCTGACGTTCTCTCTTCTTTTTTGAGAACCTCTACAAATCTTCACCTTCGCCTCCACAAGATAGTGACCAGACATCACAGCAGCTGCCCCTCTCAGCACATTTAAATCCAAAAGTCTCACTTTTACATGCCTATCAATTAACACAATCTAATAATGCCCACTGACCATCTCTTCTACTCACATATGTATACTTGTCAATATCTCTTTTAAACCAGGTATTCCTAATCACCAGTCTTTTTTCAGCACACAAATCCATGAACTCTTCACCATTTCCATTCACAACACTGAATACCCCATGTGCAACAATTATATCTGTGGATATGTGACTGTTACCCACATATACTGACTCCATATATTTGATGTATTAACTATGTCTGCCATGGCTGTATGTGCGAATCCAAGTGCAGTGCAGCCCTCTTGTGGCATGAATGAGAGTGTAGGCAAGTGCTGCTCTCTAGTGGTGTTAGTGTGAGTTACTATTATTGTCAGTTGCTTGTCTGAGTGGTGAGGTATGTTTGACGTGGAATGAGGTGTCATGTTAGAGTGTTACACAGTGATGGGTCAGAGTGTATCCTACACCAGCACTGTGCAGACCTCCCAGGTAATTGTGCCTTTCAAGCCTGTGTTCCTTCAAGCCATCTGTACTCTCAATAGACCTAGTGTGTGTGCAACCTACGGTTATCATTAACCCTCAACAGGACACCATGAGTTCCCTGTCAACATGGCGCAATGAGTTGCACACTGGGTTAAAACAGTGGTTTGAAACCGCCATCTTCCTTGCGGCCCCGGGATTACCCGCCACAGTGCAACGCAGACAGTCAAGTGCGTTATTCATGACTCAGTGCAGTGTGTGCAGTGAAGTGATCAGTGTTCTAGTGTCCGTTCTCCTGCAGTTTTTCTTTCCCGAGTTGGTTATATATCGACATCATGGAAAACTTGCCCTTCTATGACAAGTTCTACAACACCCCACAAGCCCAGGACCTGCACACTGAGTATGACAACCACACAAGCCCCCCACCAGCAGCGGGCCAAAGCACCCCACAAGCCCCACACTCATCTGGGCAACCTCCACTCACTCCTCACTATACCAGTCAGCAACCTCCAAGCCCTGATCTCTTCCACATGATCCGGTATTTCGAGGAAACCAGACTTGCTGTGAAGTTGAGAGCCGAGGGAACCAGACTTGCTGCGGAGCTGAGAGCCGAGGAGACCAGACTTGCTGTGGAGTTGAGAGCCAAGGACAGATGACGCCAAGAAAGGCAAGAGTTTATGATGCTCTTCCGGACCCTCCAAGCACTGAACCAGATAACTGCAGCACCTGGGGTACCTCCAGCCACTAGTGCACCTGCCTAACCTGCATACCCAGTTCAAGCTCACTCCACGACCGGCCTGGACCCCACAGCTTCCACAGCGAGTTCACCAACTGCACTGTTGACACGACACCTGCACCCCCTCCACTGTCTTCAGTGACACCTCAGACAACTGCCTCGTCACCTGCAATAAAACCTATGGCCCACACCCCGCAAGTGCTTCAGGATGACTCATTTTAAGTTTTTCGGCAGTGGCGATGACGGTGGTTGGATTATGCCACCATGATAGATTTACAGCAGCTGTCACCGGCCAAACAGCTTATTCAGCTATGGATGGCAATATCTCTAGACACCCAGCAAGTGCTAGAACACAACCTGGGCATCCCACCTGACACGACCCTCTCCAATGATGAAGTTCTGGACGCCCTTCAAAGGGCAACGTAATGAGGCACTACGACACTGGTCACTTCTGTGCTGCCGTCAAGAGGAGGGTGAAGAATTTCAACATTTTTACACGAGACTCAAGAGCTATGCCGAAGAAGTGGACCTGTGTCCCGGCCGTTCCATCACTTGTGCTGAGACACAATTGAAAATGGTAATTCTTATGGGGGTCTGACACAAAGACCTCGTTCAATGCCTCATAGCTCTTGACTCCAATGCCTCCCTCAATGATGTCGTCACATGATGCAGGTCATCTGAAGCCACCTGCACAACGGCGTCAGCCATTCACGCCTCCCCAGCCAGGTGTGTGGGCGTCCGCATACAAGAGGCAGCAGAGAAGGCAGAAATCACGACAAACTTTGGCCCCAACCCATCAAAAGGATTCCATGCCACAGCTGCATGCCAAACAGCCTTGCTCCTCGTGCGGCCGACAACACAGCTCCTCCAAGAGCCCCGCCAGCAACTCTACCTGCACCAACTGTGGGCTAAGGGGCCATTGGGCATGGAAACAAATTGCCCAACAAAGGAGGCCCAGTGCAGGTACTGCCAGAAGGCGGGCCACTATGATAAGTGCTGCCAGGCCAAAGAGAGAGCTGGTTCTCAGAAGTCACCATCACCCCCAGCCACACATAAAACACCTCCTGCTAACTTACGTGTGGTTGATGCCTCACACCCCGACGATGCATCACCTCACGAGACTGCCTTCCCCAGACCTGTCTGCATCCACGTCACCCACAGCAACACCTCGTCACAGCTACAAATGTTGCCGGACACGGATGCAGAAGTTACCATCATCGGAGAATGTCACCTCACTGCCTTGGGCATACCAAGTAACATTCTCCAGGAGTTACCAGCAACCGCTACCAGCACGGCTGACGGCTCGGAGATGTCACCCGTCCTGGGAATTTTTGTCGCAACCTTATGGCTTGGTAAGAGGTCTTGCAGAGCCAAACTATAGGTTCACAAGAATGTCCCGATGCCCCTCCTCCTTCGGTCACTGCAAGGCTTTGGGAATTATCCCGAAGGAGTTCCCCAGGCCCATTCATCACGTACAGTATGTTAACCACTGCACTGAACTCCCACCTGACGTTTCTACATCTCCAGCAGCTGCCAAGCAGTACTTTCTCAAACAGTTCAAGGACGTCCTGGTGTCAAAGGAGGACCTTCACAATACTCCTCTCCGACCTATGACGGGTCTGCCAATGAGGATTCACTTGAAGGAGGGAGCTGTCTCCTTTGCAGTCCACACACTGAGACATATACCACTTGCTTTTCAGCAGCAAGTGCAAGACGAACTCCAGTCCCTAGTATGCCAGGAATAATCAAACCTGCTGGAGACGACCCATCAGATTGGTGCCATCCACTAGTCACCATACCCAAGGACACCAGTGTATGGCTTACAGTTGACTTGACGAAACTAAACCTGCAAGTCTCACGCCCCACACACCCCACCCCGTCGCCTATTGATGCCATCCGCAGTGTTAGCCCCACTGCCCACCTCTTCACTACTGCTGACGCACTTCATGGCTTCTGGCAACTAGAGCTCGCAGAGGAGGACCAGCATTTAACCACTTTCATTACCCCATACGGCTGGTACATCCACTGCTGTGGCCCCATGGGCTTCTCGGCCACGGGGGATGCATACTGCTTCCGTGGAGAGAAGAGCTCTTCAGGGGGTAGGAAACTGCGTGTAAGTGGAGGACAACACCTTGTTGTATGATGACAACCTCCCAACCCATGTCAAGCGAATACACCAGATGTTGACACGATGCCAAGACAACAGCATCACATTGAACAGGGACAAATTCGTCGTGGTGGAACCCCAAGTTCATTTCTGTGGATATAACGTCTCATCCGCAGGGATAGCAGCAGATACTGGGCGAGTCCACGCCATTCAGGAGTTCACCACGCCAGCCAACATTACTGACCTTCACTCATTCAAGGGTCTGGTGAACCAGCTGGCTGAATTTACGCTGGACATCGCAGCTGCAGCCCAGCCCCTACACCTGCTACTCAGCCCTGAGTCTGTGTTCACCTAGACACCAGACTACGATGAAGCCTTTCGTCGTGCTAAGACCTTGCTCTCTCAGTCTCCTATCTTGGTACATTTTGATCCTGCATTGCCAGTCCTACTTCAGACTGATGCATCAAGACTTCACAGACTAGGCTACGCTCTGTTACAAGATCATGGCCAGGGACGAATCTGCCTAGTTCAGTGTGGCTTCAGATTCCTCACTGATGCAGAAACATGTTACACCATGATTGAACTAGAGCTCCTAGCTGTTGCCTGGGCCATGTCCAAGTGCAAGTTGTACCTGACGGGATTACCCAACTTCACTTTGATCACGGATCACCGGCCGCTGATCCCTATACTCGACACTTAAACACTCGATGCGGTGGAGAACCCTCATCTACAAAGGCTCAAAGAGAAAGTCTCTCATTTTCTCTTCAAGTCTGTGTGGCGCTCTGGGTAGTTACTGCCAATTTGTGATGCTCTGCCATGAGCACCAGTTACCCACCCCACCCCTGAGAATGAGACATTCTGTACAGACGTAGCCATGCACCTGAGACGTGTGGTTAACACTGCTATCAACCAGGACATTGATGACTCGAACTAAGAACCGGACCAGAACCTACAAGAACTCCACAACGCAGCCAGGACCGACCAGGCCTACGCCCGCCTACTTAACTACATCACGTCAGGGTTCCCGCCCAACCGGTATGAGATCCAAACGTCCATACCCCTGTACTAGAAACTACGGGACAACCTGCATGCCTATGGTGAGTTGGTTCTGTACAACCAATGGATCGTCATTCCCACAGCCCACCAACGCTGCATCCTCACCAAACTTCACGACAGCCACCGTGGGTCGGAGGCAACTATCTGTAGGGCTCAACAGGCTGTTTTTTGGCAAGGAATCAACGCGGACATCACCACCACCGTTCAAGTTTGTGAACCGTGTCAAACCCTGCAGCCTAGCCAACAACAGGTCCCACTTCTGTCCGATGATGTTCCCACCAGACTGTTCGAGTCGGTCTCCGCGGACTTTTTCACCGTGGGTAGAAAAGCCATCCTAGTCATCGTAGACCGACTGTCTGGTTGGCCTACCATTGCCCCCTGTGGTACCGACACTATTACCTCCTGTACCATCAGGGCCTTCTGCAGGTTCTTCAGGGAAGTTGGTGTTCCCTTCCACCTCAGGACTGATGGAGGGCCTCAATTCACCAGCTCCAAGTTCCAGGCCTTCGTCAAACTTTGGTGAGTATACCACATCATCTCCTCCTCACACTACCCCCAGTTCAGCGGCCATGCCGAGGCGGCTGTCAAATCTGCTAAACACCTCATCATGAAGACAGCCCCCTCAGGTAACTTCAACTATGAGGAATTTGACAGGGGCCTCTTGGAACTCAGGAACACTCCCACCACCACAGGAAAGTTATCAGCCCAGGTGTTATACAGCCATCCACTACATACATGCATCCCCGCCCACCCATCCTCTTTCACCACAGAGTGGCAGAAATGCATGGAGGACTGTGACCGACGTGCCGTTGCCCACACCGACCAAGTCATGGCCCATTACAACTGCCATGCCTGCCCCCATCCCAGATTGTCTGTGGGTGACCATGTCAGGATTCAAAACTCGGACACCCACCGCTGGGAAAAGGTTGGGATGGTCATGAGCTGTAGTAGCAACAGGACCCACAACAACAAGGTGAAGCTCCCTAGCGGCTGCATTTGGTGGCATAATCGTTGCTTCCAACTCTCCAACGCCCCACGCAGGTCACCAAGGCTCAGAAACTAGCCGCTTATGCCTCTGCTTCAGGCGCAAAGGGGGGAGGGAGGTGTGGATATGTGAACAGACACATATGCATGGCTATGTCTTCCGTGGATATGCGTGCGAGCCCAGGTGCAGTGCATCCCTCTTGTCACGAGTGGTGTCACTATTATTTTGTCATTATCTTTTGGCATTACTATTATTTTGTCAGTAATAAAGTCAGTCGCCTTGTAATCTCTGTGGTGGATGGACGCATAGCCTATGTTCCTTCAAGCCATCTGTACTCTCAATAAACCTAGTGTGTGTATGAACCTTATTTATCGTTAACCTTCAAGTTACACGGTGAAATCACAGGACACAGTGAGTTCCCTGTCAACATCTTGGTCCTTGAATACAAAAGAAGAGGTTTGATATATTGAAAATAGAATTCTTGAGGATGATATATGATGTGGGATGATTGTGTATGAAGTTACATTATCAGAGAGAGGTATAATACTGATTGTAGTTTTAATTAAAGGACCAATTAGGCTGTGCTTAATTGATTGGGATATATGGAAAAGAGGAGTGAAGACTTACTATCAGAAAGGGTTAATGTTACAGTAGTATAGTGGAGTGGGCACACAAGCAGCTAGCTCTCAGGAGCTAAATCCTTAGTATTACATATAGAAAAGGGAAGGTGATGGTAGATGTGTTGTGAGTGGTTTGAGCATGGACATATACAGTGATCAGTGTTTACCCTGTAAAGTAGGCCTTGGGCCTTGACTTGTGGATGGTAGTCTGATTTTGGTACAGGACACAAACAGCAAGAGACTAAATGTATAGGAATGAAGCCTCTGTTCATTTGTTCCTGTTGCTGCTTTGCAAAATTGAGTAAGGCATTTAGTAAAAGATATGTATATTGTTGAAGGATATCATTTATCTGAAATAGCCTGGACCAGAAATGTTCATATACACTGCAGTGTAATATTACTTTTAATGGATGTAGGCTCAGCTGTGTTGTGGTTGTGTTTTCGAACATAATCTTCTCTCAGTAATGATTAATGAAGTTATGCTTCGTGTTCAGAAAAAGAAACAAAAGAGAAACTGAAACAGTCATCAGATGATTGAATTTTATTGGAAAATTTCCTTTTTTCCATTTGGACATAACAAGGTAGACTGGATCCACATTGTCATCGCCCTCTTGAGATAATAGTTGCATTTAGTCATGTCCCAGTGACTGCTGTAAGATCATATACCAGTGCCATCTTGTGATTTTATGCAGCACCATAGGCATCTCTTTATGTAAACATTGTCATAGTGCCCTGACTTAGTGATTATTTTGTTATAGCAATGTGTTATACATGGAGATACTGCACATTTCACTTCTGTAAACAAAATCAGTTCCACCACACAACAACAATGGCTGCCTGCACCATGAGGTTCTGTTATCACCGATGTGATGTTACATTCTCTATGACCCACTTAGCCAGTTGATCACCGCACAGCATTCACTTACACCTGCTTGTGGAGTTCACTGTGATATGGTGTGGGTTGTTCTGGAAAATGCAACCGAGGAAAACTCTTGGAAGCATTTATTTAGTGACAAATGCTAACAGTTGGACTCATAACAAATATTTAAAATTCAAATGTCCAAAGTATCTAGATGTACATGTTATATGTATAGTATTCATGTACTGCATTGATTACTTACATGTATGTGTTATATGTTCCTGGAGGGAACGGGCTTCAGATATAGATGGATAGATGTGTTATACAGTATGTATAATGTAAACATATTTTTTGAAAAGAAAACATAACTTGCTAAAAAGTATCCTTGTATCCCCTTCCAAACTGAAGAATGTAGAAATCTGTTGTACAAGTAAACATCATTTATGACAGAATTACTCACTCAGACCATAATGCAAGTCAGAATTCTGAAGTCTTTGCAATACTTTACGCATAGCAGTTTCCATAATAGTTCCACATTAAGCTTAGAATTTCAAGATTTTGGCTTTAAGTGCCAACAAATCATAATCCTCATGTGTCATATACTATACTATTCTTACAGTTTTGTAATACCTACTCCATGATCTTGGTTTTTTAACAAATCCTTGTTCTGCTGGATAGACTGCACATCCTTTTTCCTCTTCCTTCTGACTACACCACTTGATATTCAAACTTTTTTTTCTGGAGAACTTTTCTGATAAGGGGCTTCTTCCACTGCAAACACTTGCCTGAAAATGTACATAACTATTGGCACTGAACCCATTTACTGTGCTGGGCTTAAAACATGATTCCCATGATTTAGATCATTGAGGCAATTATTTTTTAGTAAGCTTCTAAGCATTACTATACCATTATAAAATGAATATAATAGTTTTGAACTTGTGAGTGTGATAAGCCATCCAACTTGAAGTTTTATGACATTACTGTAGTTAGTGCCAAGAATTCAATTTATGTGATTAACTAGACATAACAAAGGTGAAGTCAAAATCGGTCATGTAAGGGACAGCAGCTCTGGCACTTAGATTGGCAGGTCCTGAAAACACAACAAGCAAACTTTGTAAAATGGATGAATTCATGAGCATATATCTAATTACATGCAAGGATTTTGGGATTGGGGTGTATTAGGGGGTTTTGGGTGACAGCCAATATTCTTCCAAACCTAAATAACTGTACTAGTCTTTGTTTTTTTCAAGGGATGTGACCCAAAAAAAAGTGATAATCAAAATTGCTGAATACAAAGCACTTTTCACCATGGAAGTCCATGTATTAAAGGGGATGTTTTCTTGGCCAGGATTTTTATTTTTGGGGGTACCTCTTGCGGTTGTTTGGACATCAGCTCTCTAATGTTGTACTACAATATAGATACAGTTGCCATAAATAGATACCAGCAATTAAGTGTTTTCATTAAGTTACTTAGACAACATACATTTTACAGCACACAAAACCTGTACTCATCAACTGATGGAAGACTTTGTTTCCCCCTCGAGTTTGGAGGAAATGAGTTGGTAGTACATGGGTCTTGCAAAAATTGAGTTGCAGAATTAACTGCCGCTACACTTGATGCTATTGGAATGTTGCTATCTCCTACTGAACTCCACCAATCTTTTCACAAGTTGCTGTATTATGGTTTGAAATTTTTCTTGAATTGATAAGATAAAGTGAAACATGATAGAAATAGAATATTTTTTCATAAAGTTCAAATTGCATTAAACCAGAAGTGCAATCTGTGAAATTGTGATAACTAGGACAAGGTATTTAATTCAGTTTTAGGACATATTATGGACTATGGGGTAAAAGTCACTTGTCACTAATTAATTGCACCACTCAAATTAGATGTGCATAACTTGGATTGGTATCTCTTCTCCCAGTAACCTGGACACCAGTAGGTTTTCAAAATGACCAGGTTCTTGAGGATTTGGCATTCAGTGTAATGGTTTGGGAGGATTGGAACTTAAGTAGGAGGCCCTCTTTTCTGTGTATATTGTTTGTTTGCATTAATTAGGGTTCAAGTAAAATGAAGTCTTACTTTATAGATAGAGTAAGACATGGCTTAATTGTTTTAAGTGAGATGGAATAAATAATGTGAAAAAAAAAACAAATTTATGCAATCATATGATAATGCTTTTCCTAGAATGTTCTGATACTTGATGTCATAAATGAAATTAGGAAAGGAGTTGAGAATAATGATATAGACTTTGGTGTCAATTAGATTTTTATTTAATGCTTGATTGTTGTTTCCCACATTAGCAAGGTAGTGCCATCAACAGAAGGAAGAAAGTCTACGTGCGCTCACATCCATTCTCTATCTGTCATGTATAATGCAACGAAACCACAGTTCCCTATCCACAACCAAGCCCCACAGCCCTTTCCATGGGTTTACCCGACACTTCACATGCCATAGTTCAGTCTATTGACAGCAGCCCACTGTAAATCATGTCATTGTAATTCACTCTATCCAGTGCATTCCTTTCACCCTCCTGTATGTTCAGGCCCCAGTCACTTCAAGTCTTTTTCACTTTATCCTTCCATCTCCAATTTGGCTGCCCCATTCTCCATGTTCCCTCCACTTCTGGCACTTATATTCTCTCTTTCAACCTCTCCTCACTCATTTCCTCCATGTGTTCAAACCGTTTCAGCACACCTTCTTTACTTCTTTCAAGCACACTCATTTCATTACCACACCTCTCTCTTATACTTTCATTGCTTCCTAGATAAAAAAAAAAAAAAAAAAGCCTCACACCACATATTGTCCTCAAACATTTAATTTCCAACACACTCATGCTCCTTCATACAGTTTTATCTATAGCCTATGCCTCAAAATGCTGTAATATTGCTGAGACCACTATACCTTTAAATTTACCCATTTTTGCCCTCTCATATAAGAGTTTCTCTTTGTACACATTCTTTATACTCCCAGGTATCTGAAACACTTCACTTCCTCTGATTGTTTTCCAATCAAACTTGCACCCCAGCTTACCTGTCACTCAACTCTGTTAAACCTATTAGTCTTACTTTTATTCACATTTAGTCTCAAAGTCTCAACTTCGTCCTTTCACACACCCTTCCAAACTCAGTCTCCAACTTCTGCAGTATCACACTAGACTCTGCCACCAGTGCTTTATTTAGCAGCAAACAACAACTGATTCACTTCCCAGGCTCTCTCATCAGCTACAGACTGCTTGCTTGTCCCCTTATCCAAGACTCTCACATTTACTTCCTTCACATCCCCATCCATCACACACCCCTCCCACAGACCAACTTTTACTTGGAACCATCCACTCTCCTCTCTTCCTACTTTTACACATGCCTGATACCCATGATAAAAACTTCTCACTATTTCAAACAGCTTTCCTCCCACATCATATATTCTTAAGACCTTCCACAAGGCATCACATATCAACCCTACCATGTGCTTTCTCCAGATCCATAAATGCTACATACAAATCCATATGTTTCTTTTAAGCATTTCTCACATTCTTCACTGCAAACACCTGATCCACACATTTTCTACCTCTGAATCCACACTGTTCTTCCTCAACCAGATTCTCTGCACATGCTTTCAATCTTCTCAATCACTACCCTCCCATACAACTTATCAAGCACACTCAACAAACTTTTACCATTGCAGTTTGAACATTCACCTTTATCCTTCTTTCCTTTATATAGTGGTGCAGTACATGCATTCTGCCAATTCTCAGGCACTTCACCATGATCCATACATACATTGAAAATCCTAACTAGTCAATCAAGACAGTAGTCACCCCTTTTTAATAAATTCAGCAGCAATACCATCCACTCCTGCTGCCTTGCCATATTTCATCTTCTGCAAGGCTTTCACCACCTCTTTTCTCTTTGCTGAACCACTCTCCATGACTATCTCACTACCCATACCACACTACATCTGCCACCCTATCATCAAACATTCAACAGTCCTTCAAAATACTTACTCCATCTCCCTACTTCAATTCTGCCTGTTGCCACTCCCCCCCTCCCCCTTACTGATGGTTCTATTTGTTCTCTCTCTCTCTCTCTCTCTCTCTCTCTCTCTCTCTCTCTCTCTCTCTCTCTCTCTTCCATATTATTGACTTCCCTCCAGAACATCTTTTACTCCCAAAATTTTATTGAGATTTGCTCACCCCAACTCTCATTTTGTGGGGGGGCCCCCACCACTTTTTTTTTTCCCCCCAAACCCTTGCACCATCCTCTTGACCTGCAACTTTCTCTTATACTTCCCCCAATCATTTTCACTCTTCCTCTGTAAATGCCACCTAAACACCTCTCTTTCTCTTTCATTTGCAACTTTACTTCATCCCACCACTCACAAGCCATTCGAATCTGCTCACCTCCCACTTTTCGCATGCCACATTTATCTCTCACACATTCCAGCACTGTTTCCCTGGTCTTTCTAGGTATTTCAACACAAGTATCTTTTCCAAGCTCACTCACTTTCACTACTCCCTTCTCACCTCTATTGTTTCCTATTTTCCTAAAACCTCTACAAATGTTCATCCTTGCCTCCACAAGATAGTGATCTGACATCCCACCAGCTGCCCCTCTCTGCACATTTACCTTCAAAAGTCTCTTTTACATGTTGTCAATTAATATGTAATCCAGTATTCCCGATGACCATCAATTCTACTCACATATGTATACTTGTGTATGTCCCCCTTTTTAAACCGGGTATTTCAAATCACCAGTCCTTTAGATGTATATAATATTATTAAAATTATCTGACAACATGTAAGGAAGCTCTTGAAGAGAGCCATTTAAGCATAAAAAAAAGTTTAAGAAAAGGACTTAGGGTATGAATGCTAGGTAGAATAAAGCTTTAATAAAAAGGATAGGGAAGAGATTTAGAAAGCAAAGTTGAATACCTGGAGAACAGTAGAAAATTGAAATTGAGCCCTGAACCAGAGCATTTAGGGGTTTCAGTGTAAAGGTAAAAGAGAAGGTGTTAGTAACATGAATATATATACATGAAAATTTGATGAATAGATTTAGGAAAGGATTAACAAGTTGAACAAAATTTATAGAAGGAGAATTGATAAATATTTGAAATAGAATACTAAGCTGTTGTCAGAAGAACATGATAAGAAGTATGATAATGTCTTAAGAAAATGGAAATATGTTGGGTAAAAGTGGCAGAATGGTAGTGAGAGAGGATTTGTTTGCAGTAAGACATAACATTTTGAGAAACTGACATATTGATGAAATGAGAAGTGTGGTGAGATAAAAGTTTGATTGAAATATAGATAGTGGAAAACATTAATAAGAGCGGGTAAGAAGAACAGTTTACACTTGAGAAAGTATTTGAATAAGATAGTGGAAAACATTAATAAGAGCGAGTAAGAAGAGCAGTTTACACTTGAGAAAGTATTTGAATAAACTGAAATATGTGGAATTACAAAGGACTGCTGTGTCAGAGGGTCTTATCAGTAATTTTATGCATGTTCAGTATGTGAATTAAAAGTGATGAATGTGTGATATGGTCAAAACATGACAACAAGGCATAGAGAATGTTGGATTAGTTGTACAACATATGGATGGTGGGTAAGGTGAAATGTTAGCAGTTTTGGTTAAGTTGTAGAGGAATGGAGTTTGGGGATTGTTAATCTAAGCACGGTAGTTTATTCATTTTAAAGAAAGGATCATTTCTTATACACTGTCTTTCTGAGTGGTGAAAACCAGGAAAAAAAATGATGATGATAGAAAGGAATGACATTCGAAAAGTACCATGATGGGGAAAGCAGCTTTTACTTCACTTTTGAGATGATTTTACAACTGTGATGAATAAGATTGAATAAAAAAAATATGAATTAGTTGAGATATTTAGGACTGATGTCTGATACTACTGCAGTTAGTAGCAAAGCAGGAGTTGAATGCCAAGTATTTAGTGGAAGATTTGCTTGTGATGTGAGAGCCCTAGTGCATGAAATGGAGTGGGTAATATTGTTTATGAATATCTTTCATAAAGGGGAACCTTATCAGATTCATATGTATGAATGTAGAGGATACTGAAGCACTGTAGATGAATATAGACGACACTAGAAATGAGTAACTTTTGTAGTTATGAGATGAATAAAGAAATTGTTTGGATGTAAGAAAGATGTATAGGATAAAAAGATTTGATAGTAGTGTTGATGAACATATGCTGAGAATATATATACATTCCAAAAGACTGGTCTTTCACTTTCTCAAAGATTCATAAATACTTACCCTTGTCTTTTCTTTTTCTGTTTCATAATTTTCTCTTGTCTTTTCTTTTTCTGTTTCATAATTTTCTCTATATTTTGATTAAGGCCTGGCCCTAATGTGGACTTTTGTCTGTGACTGGAGCCTTCAACTTTTTTCAACTTAAAAGAAAGTAGACCATATGCTGCATGTTAGGTTGAGGAAGGAGTTTTGCAGAATTACAGATGGTGGGGAGGCTGACCATGTAAGCGTTGAAATGATTCAGGAGGAAAATTAATGAAGTCTTAAAGTAAGTTACAAAGTGATATTAGAGGAAGGACTTGTTTTCAGTAGTGGAGATCTGAATGAAATGGAATAATGAATTTAGTGGCAAGTGGCAAATCAGTTTGATGTTGGAAGTGAATGCATGTGGAGCCTGAACAGTTGTGTAGGGTCTAATTCACTTTATTTCTCTCAAAATGATTTTAGGGATGTGTTTTTGTATGAAATTCCCTATAACTGTAGTGATACAGCATCAGTTTGTTTATTTATTTTGTTGTTAGTTTGTTTCTTTCATATTTATTTTTCAGTTTGTACACTTGATCCACTGCACATGTTTGGGATCAGATTCAGATTAATAATTGGATTGAAAGTTTCATAGAAAAAGAGTCAAATGAAGTATGGTAGACATCAACAGAATATGACAAAATTCATTGAGATTTAATGTTGATGATGTACCATGTTTACATGAAGTACTCCTTGCATTTAAAGCAGTGCACCACCTCCTTAACAAATAAGATGATTCTTTATTTAAAGTTTTTTTTTATTCACATTTTGAAATTGGAAGGGCTTGATAGCATAGGAAGATGTCTTATCAGTATCTAATAGTACAAAGTGTAGAATTCACGTCATGTCTACGTATAAATCTTCAGACTGAGAGGATTACAAGAGGATTACAGTCTTCAGTATAGCTGCAGCACAGTATCAGTAATTATGGAAATGGTCAAGGTTATGGGATAGTGCTGGAAATTTAATTATGTTTCTGTTGGTTTATGTGTGCTCAGACTGTGCAAAATAGCTGCTTATATTATTGCATACATTTTGATTGTCAAAAGGTGTTATATATGGGTTAGAGGAGTCTTCTCATGTACCCCATTAATCTTTTCTTTTTTGTTGAAGATAGGAATCTTCATCTTATCTGAAGATGTATTATATCCAAAGTTCCTAAGATAAGTGGCTCCTTTTCTAGTTTATATATATATATATATATATATATATATATATATATATATATATATATATATATATATATGTGTGTGTGT
>JAYMFT010070393.1:0-14601 GCA_038088735.1 Panulirus argus
TCTGGGAGTGGACTTGGCAGCAAATGGAATCATGGAAGCGGAAGTGAGTCATAGGGTGGGGGAGGGGGGCAAAGGTTCTGGGAGCGATGAACAACGTAAGGAAAGAGAGAACATTATCTTGCAGAGCAAATTTGGGTATGTTTGAAGGAATAGTAGATCTAACGATATTATGTGGTTGTGAGGCATGGGCTATAAATAGGGTTGTACAGAGAAAGGTAGATGTGTTGGAAATGAAATGTGTGAGGACAGTATGTGGTGTGAGGGGGTTTGATCGAGTAAGTAATGTACACGTAAAAGAGATGAGTGTGGTTGAGAGAGCAGAAAAGGGTGTGTTGAAATGGTTTGGATATATGGAACGAATGAGTAAGGAAAGGTTGACAAAGAGTATATATGTCAGAGGTGGAGGGAACAAGGAGAAGTGGTAGACCAAATTGGAGGTGGAAGGATGGAGTGAAAAATATTTTGAGTGATTGAGGCTTGAACATGCAGGAGGGTGAAAGGTATGCACGGAATAGGGAATTGGAACGATGTGGTATACTGTCAGTGGCCTGAACCAGAGCATGTGAAAGATCTGGGTTAAACCATGGATAGGGAGCTATGGTTTCGGCGCATTACACATGACAGCTAGAGAATGAGTGTGAGCAGATGTGGCCTTATTTTTGTCTGTTTCCTGGCACTACCTTGCTGACACAGGGGGTTGCGATGCTATTTCCTGTGGGGTGGCACCAGGAATGGATGGAGATGAGCAAGTATGAGTATGTACATGTGTATATGCAACCTTTTTTTTTTTTTTTTTTTAAGGCTCCAGTCACGGACAAAAGTGTATGTATATATGTGTGTATATGAGTGGATAGGTCTTTCTTCATCTTTTTCCTGGCGCTACTTTGTTGACGAGGGAGACTACGATCAAGTGCAATAATATGATAATAATAATAATACACTTATGTGTGTGCTTTTTCTTTAACAGTGTATTCCCAAAGAAATTCCTTTTTCTTCACACACCTCAAAAACTTTTTTCCTATTTTAATGTACACTAGATACCTTATGCTTATCAAATTGTATCCTCAGTTGCCACATCAGCCACCATTACAGTCAGGTCTCCTACCACAGTTACTAATAACCTTGCACCAAGCTCCCAAAGCATGAACTCATATCCTCCCAAAATACATTACACCCATCCTTCACTATACAGAATAGATACATTCATGAAATTGCAAAATTCCAATGAACAAAACCTGTTTTCTCTTAGACTTGCATAATGTAATTGGAAATGAATTCTGTGGAAAATATTTAGGCCTCAACATTAGTAGTAGGTTGGAACGTTAAGTAGACACATTTGGTAGAAGTAGTTGGTGGGAATATTAGGTAGTAGCCTCTGAAAACACTACACTAGAGTTGCCCACAGCCAGTGGCTTGGTAAGGGTGAAGCACTAAAGGCTAAGAAGCAGCACTGGAGTGTCACCAGCTGATGCTCTTTTGCCGTGGTCATTCCCTTGAGGGAACTGGCATCAGAGATAGAGATAGATAGCTAGACATATAATAAAAAAAAAAAATCAAATAAGATTGCAGAAAACCTTTTTTGAAAATGTATTTTATTGTAATTTGATAGTGTTAGGATACAATATTGGTAATATAGGTAGCACTAACTCTATAAATAACAGACAAATGTTATAATAACAGAAAAGTCATATTTTCAGCACTAACCACAGACTGTCTGAGATGGTTTTCCACACAAATGTGGGGAAGTCACAGGGAGAAAGGGAGAGAAGAAGTAGAATATTCCCCCTCATCTTCTGAGTCATCTTGCTGTGATGTAGGTGCTCCTCTCAGTAGAGAAGTACTCATCATCTTGCTTATTTTGCAACTGTAGGAGCATTTCCCTAGAGATTTTTTTTTATGCTCTAATCATGGAAAAAAGTCCTCATCAAGGCTGGGCCTTAATTGATATATAGAGAGGATTCTGAAAGGGAAAAAGAAGAGACAAGGGAAAGTATTTTCAAATATTGCGGAAGTGAAAAACCTGTCTTTTACAATGTGCCAGGTCATAGTTACTGGGAAAGACCTGAGAAGGTAGAGTTCCAAAGTTTTGAGGTGTAGGGAAAGAAAATGTTATCACACTGGCCCACCCTTGAGTTGCCAATGGTTGTGCAGTAATATAATTTAATTCTGTGGCAACTTTAAGGATGTATTTGTAGTTGAGATCATTATCAGTAAGATTTTTCAAACCTGTTTTTACAATTTTGTAGCCCTGTGCACTGATATGTTGAGGCAGCAAGCCAAAAGGGGGGTTGCTTTTTGAGTAGACAGATCCATTGTATTAGCAGGCATACTTGCTCAAGAACTTCTCAGATCTTTATTTTGGTAGACAGACACAGTGATTCTCTAAAATCCATTCCTTATAGTGGTCTAGGTTGATGCATCCAATTAAGGATAAGGTTTCCATTCTTCAAAGGATCATGAACAAAAAAGAGAACTATTGGTTCATAGTGTTCATCTCCAAGAATGATCTGAGTCAGGGTGCGGAATTCTATTTCTGATGGGAATTAGTCACTGTCTTTTGTCTGATGAACAGAGGTTCATGCAACCCCTTCCTCTGAAAAGGAAAAAAGACCTTGATAATGATCAGACCCATTTTCCAAGTTTCTTCTCTACAAAAAGTATACAAGGGTTGTGCATATTTCTTTTCAGGATCATATGCTGTACAACCACAACTGTCTATAGATATGGATTTTTTAAGTGGCCAAGGAGAACTGTGCCACAAAGGCCAGTATGTTACTACTGACATGTAGCTCTCCAGTTTTCATCATGTGACCAATTGTAATAGATGTTCTGTACTATGTTGGAATTATTACAACAGCCTCTTTTCAAGATTACTTCAATCATTTTTGCTGGAACTTATCAGTGCCTGCTGTTTTGTTTATTTTCATGCCATTTATTGCTGAAAGTAAACCTTTGGCTTTAATAAAAAAAATTTTGAAGAATGTTCCCCCTCTCTTACCATTGAAACTGGATTCAGGACATGGGGTATTGTATCTTCTACTGTAAAAACAGATGCAAAAAAGTAATTTCATATTTTTTGCCATGGCTTCATTGTCTTGAACCAAGTCACCATTTTCTGTAATTAATAGTCTTATTGACTTGAAATTGACTCTTGCTTTTAACATAAGTGTAAAACTCGTTTTAGTTTCTTTTACTATTTTCAGCAATACAAGCTTCATATTGACATTGAGTCATATAACTCACTTTCTCTTTGCAAATTTACACAAGTTACCCTTATCATATTGGTTATTGGATTGTCTACATTTCTTATGAGCTACTTTCCTAGACACTAGGTACTTTTTCATTTCACTGGTTCCTCACCTTAGTTTCTTTCAGAAATAGACCATTTACTATGCATTGACACATATGTTCCTTTTGCTGCTTTGAAGGTTTTTCTGACATTTCCGAGCTACATTCATATCATATTCATTGATCATATCATCTCTGGCTAAGAGCAATGCAAAGATCCTTAAAATTTGCATGTTTAAAATCGGGTATTTTTTGGCGACTGTTGTGTGGACCAACATTACACATAGTGTTGAAAGTGACCTCAAAAGTAATTTGTCGGTGATTACTCGTACAAATCTTTTCTCCAACTTCAACATTATTAATGAGACCCCCATTTATGGTTAGAACTAAATCTAATGTATTCTTGTTGCAAGTACATTCCTTAACTAATTGGATTAGGGCACTATCAAGCAAATTTTGGTAAAGTCCACACTCGGAGCTACTGGAAAGGGATTCTCCCCATTTAGATAATGATATGTTAAAATCTCCTATATTGAAAAATCTTGTTCATTACATATTTCTGCTAATTGACCATAAAATTTTTCATCTATCTCTGGTGTCATTGCAGGGAACCTACAAACTAGTCCTACTGTTATTTTCTTACGTAGTTTATTGATGGCATCCTCATTATACAGTAGCAGCTGCCATTGAAAAAACTTAATTGGAATTGTGAAATGCAGAATTTTGTCGATAGTTCCTTTAATAAAATTCCATTAAATTAGGGTTTTGATTTTATACAATATCTCATCATAAATTATGTAAAATATATGTAAAAATCCAATTAATCGACTGTTTTATGTAACGATAATATTTGCATAGCATGCATTTTCTTTATAGGTCAGAGAAGCAGCACAAGCTCTTTTGAAGACAGAGCTTTCTCGAATGGGACCTGAAGGGCGACAGAAATTGGTCGAAATATGGTCACCACACCTGCCAACACACACAGAACCCCTCCCCACTGGGCCTACAAACTACAGTAATCAAGAGGCTCCACACCCACCACGACCAGAACATTCAACCACCAAGGTAAAATGAATCAGACCTCTTCATTTTGAGGGCCTTCTGTATTATAACATGATACATAATATCCCATAATGCATTGTAGTGTTGTGTATGATTTTATTTCTACCAACATTAATCTCATTTTGAAACAGGGTAGTTCATGACAAATTCTCCTTAGAGATTGAATTTGTAGCTGTTTGTAGCATTCATTTGTTTTTATTATTCTTTTACATTCTACCACATATCATTCCAGTTCATGTTTGGCCCCTGAACTCTAATTATCTTACCATAGACAAGAAAAAGATAGTAGTTTAGTAGGCTGTGGTATTGCTGTAGTTCATACATCTGTATTAATCCAGTGACTTTACTCATTTGTCAGCTTTAAATTTTTCAAACATAGGTGGTAATATTGAATTTAAACTCTATTTATCTGTCTATATCTCTGATGCCCATTCCTTCTAGGAACTCTCATCAAGGGGTGGTCACAGCAAAAGAGTCTCCACTTATTCCTGTCCTTACATGCCTTCCTTAGATACACCATTCTACGCATTCTTCCTCCGTTTCTTTCCCTCTAGTATTCCTCCACCCTATTTGCCCTTGTCACAGGTGATCTTCCACTCACACCAACCCCTTTAATTGTACTATCATACACTCTCCTTGTAAACTTCCAGTCTTGCATTATTTCCAGATGCCCAGACCACCTCAAAGTATTACCATTCTACCACTCCACAATTCACTGCCTTTGCATTCCTTGCCACACCAAGCTCTCATACACTCTTTCATTTCTTAATTCATTCCATTTAGTCACACCACATTCTTTTCTCATACAGCTCATTTCCTCAGCCTGGATTCTTGACCTCTGTGCTTCATTCTACAACCATGTTTCTGCTGCATAGGTCAGGGTTGGGAGGACTGTGCTGTCCTTTAATCCTCTCTTCACTTCCATACTTACACCTATACCCTTCATTATTCTGTTTAGGGACCCAGTGACTCTTCTACCTTGTACTGCTATCTCTCCCTTACCTCTCCCTACATATCACCACACTTACCCACGACAACTCCCAGATACTTAAATTCCCTCACTTCTTCAGTCTTTTTACCCCCATATCCACAGCACAATTTAGTACACTTTCTCCTTTTTCTCTATATTGTTTTACAAAATTTATACTGTCACTCTGTTTCCTTTCAGATACCATTACTTTACTTTTAGTTGCATTTACCTTCAGTCTCCTAAGCTTACACGCATCATAAAACACACTTTCAACCTTCTGCAACTCCTCTTCACTCTCCGCAAAAAACACAGTATCATCCGCAAACAGGCTTGCCACTAGCCACCATATCTCACTGCCACACTCCGTCTGTGCACCCCTTTTCCCTAGTTATGCTTTCATCTCTCTTATCACTCCAATCATATATAGATATTAGAAAGCAACAGTGACATCACACAGCCCTGCCTCACACCTACATGTATCCCAAAAGTTTCACTCAGCTCTCCATCCACTCCTACATATGCATTTGCTCCTATTCAGAAGGATTTTACACCATCCAACAGTTGTACCCCTATACCATATACCCTTGACACATCCCACAAAGCATTCCACTCGACTCTGTCATACGCTTTCTCAGATCCATTAAAGCTGCACACAACTTATTACCTTTTGCTAAATACTTTTCCATGGTCATCATTATCACAAAAATCTGATCCACACACTCTGCATTCAAATTACTTCCATCACTCTGTCAGTCAGTGTTCTTGCAAACACTTTTCCTGTTGTATTTAACTGACTTATTCCCCATTAATTGCTAAACACATCCTAAGCACCTTTTCCTTTGATTAAAGGAACAATAACAGCTTTCACCCAATCCTCAGGCATAACCTATTTCCATGCAAAATTACCTATAATATGCATCCACTCTATCACACTTTCTCCTCCATACTTCAGCATTTCAGCCATTATCCCATCAACTCCAGGTGCCTTTCCTATCTTCAGCCTCATTATTGCCATTCTTACCTCCCTCCTCCATACCCATGCATGTAACAACTGCTGCCTCCCCTTCTCCCACATTCATCAGTTCTTCAAAATGCTCTTCCCATCATCCTTTCACTTCCTCCTTTTGATTCAGCAATTCCCCTTCCTTATTTCTCACATCAATATTTCCACTCTTACATCCACCACTTTCCTTTTTCACCTCCTTCCAGTATAGTTTCTTATTATCCCAAAACTTTTCACTGAACTTTCTTCCATATTCATCTACTCTTTCTTTGCTTTCCTCTATTAGATTCTTAACTTTCCACATACATATTTTGCATTCTTCCCTCCTCCTTTGCAATGTACCATGTGCTTTTTTCTTCTCTTCCTTATTTCTAATCTCTTTAGTTACATTAAAGTGTGTTCATATGAACCTGAACCAAATTGAAAAGAAAATATGATGGGTTTCTCATTAACTCTTTAACCAAACCTCATGCATTGCATGGTAAAGGAGACCTCATGTAAATATATGTTCTGTTCTTTCTTGCCATTGAAAGATTAGCTGATCTCTGATGGTGTATGAGATGCTAAGGCTTCCTTATACAAACGTACATGTGACAATAATCTAGGAGTGTTTAGAGGTTAGTATGAGGGAAAGAGTTAAAGAGGCAGCGGCACTTCTAATTAAGGAGGAATTATGAGTCTGTTTCAAAGAATGTGAGTTCAGGATTATTGTAAATCAGATTGAAAGTAGACTATAACAGGCAGGTGACCGTAAGCGCTTATGCACGTAAGGGGTGCTTTTTATGTGGAGCTGAATAAATGCTTCTGCAATATTGATGCAGTGGATCATATTTTGGTTCTAGGGTATTAGAACACGATTTTTTTTTTTTTTGGGTGGGGGGGGCTTGTTGTAAATGAAAATGGAGAAAAGCTTTTTAAGTTGATATCATTGTTAAGGAATGCTTGGTTTAGAAATAGGTATTTGCATAAGTATTCTTAGGTAATAGGGCTCAGGAGTCAATAGGCTTGATGGATTGTGTGATAACTGACTTGTGCAAAAGAGAGGTTGTTGGATGTGAACGTTCCAAGAGAGGCATTAGGTGGAATGTTTGATCATTTTTTGATGAAAACAAGTGTGAAAGTTTGTGGCAGTTTTGAATTAGAGGAATTAATGTGTGTGAAAGAAGTGGTGAAAGTGGGTGAACTTGGAAAAGAGGCATGTGCACAGAGATACAAAGAATAATTGAATGAAGAGTTACATGGGATAAGAGGAAATGAAGCAAGGGGAGTGGGAGACAGGATGGAAGATAGTCAGGTAAGCTGTGCTTGCACTTGCAGGTGAAGTTCTGGGCATATGGAAGGGTAGATTGGTGGGAAGAGGAAGTTAAATTGCCAATGAAATAGGAAAGGGAGATCTATGGACAGTACTTGCTGGAAAGTAGTGTATGTGAATGGGAAGTATGCAAGAGGAAGTAGTATGATCCTGCAGGCAAGGAGTGTAAGTGACTGGGAAGTAACTTTTCGTATCACCTTGCATAATGCATCTGTTTCAACCATATCATGTGCTTTCTCCAGATCCAAACGTGGTATGTAAAGTTAATCCTCTTTCACAAAGTATTTCTGACACACATTCTTCAAAGTAAATGCCTGATCTAGACACTGTTTACCTCTCCTGAAATTGCATATGTATTTTTTGCATGACACCCCCTCTAGATATATAGGGTATTCCCGAGTCTTTTACCTTTATCATTTGAGTAATTATGTTTGTTTCCCTTACCTTAATAGAAGGGCACTTTACAGGCACTCTACAAGTCCTTAGGTGCTTTACCATAGGTCATACATACAGTACATTGAACAGCCAAACTAACTAGTAAACAGTATTGTCGTCCTCTTTCTTGAGAAACAAATCTGCAATCTCATTCATTCCTGATGCTTTCCTGCACTTCATCTTGTGCAGTACTTTTACTAACTCTTGTATTTTCACCATCTTATTCTCCATGACACTGTCACTCTACATGCCACCTCTTCCCCAACACACTACTTTGTGACCTGCCACTTCTTCCCAAACACACTACATTGTGACCCATATCATCTTACTCATTCAGCAGTAATTCATAATAATCACATCATCTCTTTTTCTTGTCTTTGCATATTGCCACTTCCCCATGTGTTCCATTAATTGTTGCCTCCATTTGTGCCCATGTGTCTATCTTTTTTCTTCCTCTGAATTATTTTCTTATTCTCTCTGAAATTCTTGTTGAAATTCAACAAATACTGTCCCACCCCATTTCTTATCTGCCCTCTTTTTTGGCTCTTATATCTTTTTATGACCTAATACTTTGGTTTTGCTTTTTTGACCACTCCCAATCAGCAATCAGTTGCAACTCCTTCCCTGCAGATATTTTGTCAATACACCTTCCTTTTCTCTTTTGCCTATAATTTGACTTGTCATTCCACCACTCACTACTTTTTCTCATATGTCCACATCTCACGCACTTCACCTGCCCTTAAATGGCTCTCATCATCTGATGATGATCCCTTAAAGGATGGTTTTAAGTTTCTAATGGTAAATTAACTTCTGCCTTTTTATATATATATCCAACTGACATATCATAAGTAGCCTATAGATGTCTTTGCCATTGTAAGAAGGTGTGGGAAAAATTCTTCCCTCCTCTTTACTCCTCCACAAGCTGTAATAGGTGTACAGTCATCACCATGGTGGTTGTGCATACTTCTTGACCTTGCAGAAAATAGGAAGATTGTTAGATGACCTGATTTAGGAGGAGAAATGCTTATTGTATATATAAGTTGGTGAAGAAAGTGAAGAACAATGACATTAGAAATGTGAAGAAATAAGTGACTTATAGGGTTATTTTATCAAGATTTCAAAAGTAGTAAGAAGGCTAGCACATGAGGCTATCCTTACTACACCCAACTAGGCCTCTGTTCACTAGGAAAAGATTATGCAGCTGCACCTGCTTTTCTCTTTGTGCAATCCAGGGATGATGGAGGACTTTGTCACAGATAATAGGGAAAGAGTTAGAATGTCTCCTGAGAAAAAACATCTCCAGTATCTTCACACTTGCTAAAAGGTCTCCCTTGTGCTCGTTTTAGTGTGCAAAGTGTAATATTTCAAAATATATTCATATTAGTCACTATTGCTGCTGTTTATGAAATGAGTGCAGAGTGCGAAGCCAGGTCCATAAAAATTGGCCATATGTAATTACTAATTTGAAACTTGTGTGGCCCCATCACTAGAACATTTTCTACTGTCACTCAACTTCGTAAGTTTATGTATGCATTATGCACAAACCATTTGTTGTCATCTTATTCCCTTCAGCCACTCTCATATACTAAAAACGTTTCTTTACATGTCTTTTTATCAAGTTTCTTCCTTAATA
Organism: Panulirus argus; assembly: GCA_038088735.1. Lineage (NCBI taxonomy): Eukaryota > Metazoa > Arthropoda > Malacostraca > Decapoda > Palinuridae > Panulirus > Panulirus argus. The sequence continues at coordinate 9,704 of JAYMFT010070393.1, forward strand.
TCATGTTATGTCCTCTGTTTGCTGTATTCCAACATCTCTCAAAAAACTGGTCACTATCTCCATCATTGATCTATTTTGAAAACTCAAAGGTAGAGATAAAGCCACCCCTACCTCTTCTCCCTTGCAAGATGGGCAAGTTTAAAGCCTCTTGCCTTCCCTGTAATTCAATGTGTGTGTGTGACTGACCTTACTTGGGCAAAACATGCCTTAACCATGCCCATCTTGAGTGAAGGAACATAGGTTAAGAAAAAGAATTAAGTATTGAACTCGGGTTCAGGTATGTGTAGACCTAACTCTTAAAGGTAGAATTATTATAGAAAGTGGGAAAGAAGGGTGGTTATCTCACAGAAACTATGGAAAGAAGCATCCATATGTGTGTCGTATGTTTATGTCTTAGTAGCAGAGATGTGCTGACAGCTCATGGGAGCTGTGCCCAAAATTAAATTTTTAGGACAGAGAGAGGACAGCATCAACATGAGCAAGATGAACAGAAATAGTATTAGCAGCAGTCGTAGCAACAATCCAGCAGGAGACGTTAAACCAGCAGATCCAGCATAAAAAACATCAGCAACAGCAGCATGAATAACAGCAGTTCAGTGTGTCGAATAAACAGCAGACAGAGATTGCTGATTGGAGATAGGGGATACATGAAGGGTAAATAAGATAGGGAGGTTATTAATTATGCTGTGGCTAATAAAGATTGGTTGGTGAGAATATTCAGTGTATGTATGGATCATGGTGAAGTGCCTGAGGATTGGCAGAATGCATTTATAGTGCTGTTGTACAAAGGCAAAGTGGATAAAGGTGAGTGTTCAAACTGCGGAGTTATAAGTTTGTTAAGTATTCCTGGAAAACTGTATGGGAGGGTATTGAATGAGAGGGTGAAGGAATGTACAACACATCAGATTGGGGAGGAGCAGTGTGGTTTTAGAATTGGTAGAGGATGTGTGGATCAGATGTTTGCTTTGAAGAATGTATGTGAGAAATACTTAGAAAAACAGAAAGAGAGAACATTATCTCAGAGAGCAAAGATGGGTATGTTTGAAGGAATAGTAGTTTCAACAATATTATATGGTTGTGAGGCATGGGCTATAGTTAGGATTGTATGGAGAAGGGTAGATATGTTGGAAATGAAATGTTTGAGGACAGTATGAGGTGTGAGATGGTTTGATCGAGTAAGTAATGTAAGGGTAAGAGGGATGTGTGGTAACAAAAAGAGTGTAGTTAAGAGAACGGAAGAGGGTGTGTTGAAAGAGTTTGGACATATGGAACAAATGAGTAAGGAAAGGTTGACAAAGAGGATATATGTGTCAGAGATGGAGGAAACAAGGAGAAGCAGGAGACCAAATTGGAGGTGGAAAGATGGAGTGGAAAAGATTTTGAAAGATTGGGGCCTAAACATGCTTGAGGATGAAAGGCGTGACCAGAATAGAGTGAAATGGAATGATATGGTATACTGGGGTTGACGTACTGTCATTGGACTGAATCAGGGCACATGAAATGTCTGGGGTAAACCTTGAAAAGCTTTGTGGGGCTGGATGTGGATAGGGAGCTGTGGTTTCGGTGCATTACACCTGACAGCAAGAGATTGAATGAGTGAATGTGGCCTTTTTTGTCTGTTTCCTGGCGCTACCTTGCTGATGCAGGGGGTAGCAATGCTATTTCCTGTGGGGCCGGGTGGTGCCAAGAATGGATGAGGGCAAGCAAGTATGAATATGTACATGTGTATATGCACAAGAGGGCAGTGGCTGACCTGAAGTCTTTTGCTGGTTGAAGGGATGGGTTGCCTTGCCGTTCTGGTCAACCTTTTCCATATTTGTATGATCAGCTGCTCCATGTTTCCTCAGCTGTGGTGGAGTTTGGTTTAGTACATATATGTTCTCCCTCAGCTGTGGTGAAGTTTGGTTTAGTACATATATGTTCTCTAGCACGTGTTGACTTAGTATCCGTGAAAGTGGCTTGAAATAGAGTCAAAAGCTTGAAGCTTTGATTTGCCCGTGAGTTTACTCACATCAGTGCTTCACATGTGCATGTGATTTACAACAAGAATGTAAGTGTACATACATGAGTGGGGTAAATGGTATTAATGCATTCTTAGAACATGTACTCATTGATGGGCATTCAAGAGAGATATAACTTGATGTGAATGTGCTGAGAGGGGTATCTGGTGGAGTGTCACATCATTACTTGGTGGAGGTAAGGGTGAAGTTTTGTTGAGGCTTTAGGAAAAGAGGAAATGAAATGGATGGGATGAGGGTGGTGACAGTGAGTGAGCTTAGAAAAGATGCTTGTGTAAAGAGATACCAGGAGAAACTGAGTATTGAGTGGGAATAGATGAAAGTCAATGTATCTATGGAAGTTGGTGAGGAATGGGAATTATTTTGGGAAGCATTGTTCACATGTACAAGAGAAGTGTGTGGTATGTGGAAAATAGGCATGTGAGAAAGGGAAGTAAGTGGAGGAATGAAAATGTAAAGTTGTCAGTGAAAGAGAAAATAGAGGTGTATGGGCATTACTTGCAAGAAAGAGGTGTGAATGAATGGGAGACATACAAGAGAAAAAGGCAGGAGGTCAAGAAGAGGGTAAAGGAGCTAAAATAGTAGGGAAAATGAGACTTGAGGTGAATGAGCATCAGAGGTGTTTAGGGAGAATAAAGAATTACTTAGGAAGGTGGGTAATGTTTTGAGAAAAACAAGAGAACAAATGGTATTATCTATGAAAGGGGCAGATGGGGGAATGGTAACAATTGAAGATAAAGTGAAGATAAAGAGTGTTTTGAAGAACTGTTGCATCTATTCCATGATAGGGTGGTAGGTATGGGGTATTTTATTTGTGGAGGCATGTGAAGTGAGGGTCATGGCAAGTGCTCGTGAGGTGTAGCGGTTGACATTCCTGGCTGTGACATGTTCATGGGCTGCCTCATGTTGAGCGCATAGTGACTCTGCTGCCAGCAAAAGGGAGGGCTCAGGTAGTAAAATAATGGCCCCTCCCATGACCCATGCAAATTTAAAGCATTCTCCTCTGACTACACTTTATTGTATAACTGTGCCATCAGTGAGAGGGAGGACTCATATGATAGTGTATTGGCCCCTCTCAGTACCCTAGCAAACTCAAGGATTAGCCCATTCCCTACCCTTGGAGCAACCCAGTAGGTAGTAGGTTGTTGACAACAGCCGCCCAGGGTGGTACTACCATCCTGACTGAGGAGCATTAAAGCGGTGTCCGGAACCATCCTACACTCTCCATATCAGGATTGCTGGTCTTACTTCCAATCCCATCAAAATGGGACTACCGGGCTAGTCCTGCCATCTTCTTACAAGCACCACACACCTAATCATACCTTGCTTATTATTATTACTTTTTTTCACATTAGTACTCTTGTCAATTCCTATCTGCTCTAATATTTATATGCATGATGACAGAGTCTGTCAAATCTGTGGCCCCTAATCCCTGGCATCATGGGGTGCTAAGAATCTCTGGGTTTCAGCCTGACTCTACTGCCAGTGAGAGAGAGGGCTCTAGCAGTAGTAGTAATGGCCCCTCCCATGACTTTTCCCTCTTTGCGAGACCTTCCTCTTTTTCTATTCACTACACCAACATATGTGGTCTGTCTGCTAACGTACCCTCAGTTGAACACCATCTGTCTAGTACCTCTCTTAATATCTTTAAGACTTCTGTCTGAGACAGTTGCCTAATAATGTTCTCACTAGTCCCTTTTTCGTATCTAACTGTAATCTCACACTTACGTGTCCGATTCAAAGATGGTGTGTGTATCTTACTCCACCATAAACACACCTGTTGCATGCCTCAAGGACCTTGAGTCTCCAAACTTTGATGTTATGTGGCTCAAAGTCTGTATATCTACTTCCACACTTGTCCTCTGTTTCGCCTATTGCTCTCCTAATTCTGCAAATTTTATATCCTTCTTCGACTATCTAAGCTCTTGCCGTGAGACTGTGACATCCTCTCACCCGCAAGCTGAGATCCTCTTCCTCGGGGATTTCAACGTTTACCATAGGGAATGGTTGAATTCCTCCCATATGGTTGGTGGAGGGATCGAAGCCCTTACGTTCTCCATTCTCAGTGATTTAGAGTAAATTATCTCCCACCCTACCCATATACCTGACTACTATGACCACTCTCCTAATATTCTGGACTTGTTTTTCACCTTTAGTCCATCTTGCTGTAAGTACCTAATCTCGCACCCAGTTGGTTCATCTGATCATACTCTCATAGATGTATCTATTCAACAGCATCTCCCCTTCCAGCAGCCCTTTCTAAGCTTAAATACTGGCACCTAAACAAAGCTGACTAGAATAACTTATGTAACTTCTTTTCTGACTTTCCCTAGGTTAATTACTGTCTCTTATGTGGTGATGCTTCTGCCTTCGCCAAATGCATAACAGAGGTTATTCTTGTGGGAATGGAAGCATTTATCCCCTCTTTCTCTAAGACTACTTCTTCATCCAATCCATTGTTCATCCATTCCTGTTCTGAGGCCATTCAGGCAAAGGATCAAGCATATTGGTCATGGGGAATCTCTCAGACCTCTGGCTCCCATTCTGCTTTTATCAGTGCCCGTAATTGCTGCAAACACATGATCCATGATGCAAAGCATTCTTTTATTCAAAGGAAGTGCGGTAACCTCTCCTCATCATCCACGGATAGGTTTTTCTGGTCTTTAGCTAAAGGCATCTGTAACAACTTCTGTCTTTCTACCTTTCCCTCACTTTTCCGTCCTGGTGGTACTATAGCTGTCTCTTCCTTTGACAAAGCAACTCTCTTTGGTTCCCGTTTCTCCTCTAACTCCACCTTGGATGACTCACCCCCTGATGCTCCTCTTACTAATCCTATGACTCTTCCTGTAATCTCTTTTCAGACTGTCCGAAAAGCTCTTC
>JAYMFT010070404.1:0-14601 GCA_038088735.1 Panulirus argus
TTTTTTTTTTTTTTTTTTTATACATATTCGCCTTTTCCCACGTTAGTGAGGTGAAAACTGTTGCTCGAGGTCTTTGAGCGACGGAGGTGAAACATGTTGCAAGAGGTCTCTGAAGGATGCAGGTGAGGCATGTTTTAAAAAGGTCCGTGAGGGATAGAAGTGAGATGCATTGCAGGATGTCTGTGAGGAATGGAGGTGAGATATGTTGTAGGAGGTCTTTGAGGGAGGGAGGTGAGACATATTGTAGGAGGTTAGTCCCGATGGAGTTGAGACGTATTGCAGGAGGTGTCTGAGGAACGGAGGTGAGACACATTGCAGGAGGTCTGGGAGGATGGAGGTGAGACATATTACAGGAGGTTTGTGCCGATGGAAGTGAGACGTATTGCAGGAGGTCTTTGACCGGTAGAGGTGCAACGTCTTTGAGAGATGGAGGTGAAACATATTGCAGGAGGTCTCTGAGGGATGGAGTGAGACGTATCGTATCGCAGGAAGACTTTGAGCGATGGAGCTGAAGCATTTTGCAATAGATCTCTAGGGATGTAGGTGAGACGTATTGCAGGAGGTCTGTGAAGGACGGAGGTGAACATATTACAGGAGGTATGTGCGGAATGGAGGTGACATGTTACAGGAGGTATGTGCTGAATGAAGGTGAGACATATTTCGGGATGTCTATGAGAGGTACTTGTGAGACGTATTGCAGGAGGTCTGTGAGGGATGGAAGTGAGACGTATTGTAGGAGGTCTTTGAGACGATGGAGGTGAAACATATTGCAAGATATCTGTGAGGAATGGAGGTGAGATATATTGCATTATATCTGTGAGGGATGGAGGTGAGACGTTTTGCAGGAGGTCTTAGAGGGATGGTGGTGATGAGTATTGCAAGAGGTCTATGAGGGATGGTGATTCGAAGCATTACTGGAGGTCTTTGAGGGATGGAGGTGAGACATATTACAGGAGGTTTGTGAGGGATGGAGGTGAATCATATTACAGGAAGCCTGTGAGGGATGGATGTGAGAAGTATGGCAGGAGGTCTATTTGGGTTGGAGATGAGATATAGTGCAGGAGGTCTGTGAGTGATGGAGTTGAGATATTGCAAGAGGTTATGAGAGATTGAGGTGAAACGTATTGGAGAATATGTTTGAGGAATTAAGGTGAGACATATTGCAGGAGGTCTCTAAGGGTTGAAAGTAAGACATATTACAGTAGGGCTGTGAGGGATGGAGGTGAGACATATTACATGAGGTCCGTGAAGAATGGATGAGACGTATGGCAGATGGACTATGAGGGATGGAGAAGAGACATATCACAGGAGGTCTATGAGAGACGGAGGCATAACGTATTGCAGGTCGTCGATGAGGGATGGAGGAAAGATATTACAAATAGTATTTGAGATATGGAAACGAGAATTATTGTAGTACGCTTTTAAGTGATGGAGGTGAGACATATTTGAAGACTCTTGTGAGGGATGGAGGTAAGACATATTGTAGGAGGTCTGTAAGATTTGCGGGTGAGACGTATTGCAGTAGGTCTGTGATGGAGGAAGATGAGCAGTATTAGAGGAGGTCTGTGAGGGATGGAGGTTAGACGTACTGCAGGAGGTTTGTGAGGGATGGAGATCAGAAATATTAGAGGAGGTCTGTGAGGGAAGGAGGTGAGACATATTACAGGAGGTCTGTGATAGATGGAGGTATAACGTATTATAGGAGGTGTCTGAGAGATAAGGCGAGATATTGCAAGAGGCTTTTTGAGAGATGGAGGTGAGACGTATTGCAGGATGTGTTTGAAAAATGGAGGTGAGACATTTTGCACAAGGTCTTTGAGCGACGGAGGTGAAACATATTGTAGGAGGTCTGTGAGGGATGGAGGTGAGGCATATTAGAGGAGGTCCGTGAGGGATGGAGGTGAGATGCATTGCAGGATGTCTGTGAGGAATGGAAGTGAGACATGTTGGAGGAGGTCTTTGAGGGATGGAGGTGAGACATATTGCAGGAGGTTAGTGCCGATGGAGGTGAGACGTATTGCAAGAGGTCTCTGAGGATGGAAATGTGACGTATAGCAGTATATCTCTGAGAAATGGAGGTGAAAATCATTATAGGAGGTCTCTAACGGATGAAGGTGAGACGCATTGCAGGAAGTGTGTGAGGAATGGAGGTGAGACATGTTGGAGGAGGTCTTTGAGAGATGGAGGTGAAACATATTGCAGGAGGGTTTTGTCTATGGAGGTGAGACGTATTGCAGCAGGTCTCTGAGGACGGAGGTGAGACACATTGCAGGAGGTCTGTGAGGATGGAGATGAGACATATTGTAGGAGGTTTGTGTCGATGGAGGTGAGACATTTTGCAGTAGGTCTTTGAGGGACGGAGGTGAGACACATTGCAGGAGGTCTGGGAGGATGGAGGTGAGACATATTACAAGAGGTTTGTGTCGATGGAAGTCAGACCTATTGTAGGAGGTCTGTTAAGGATGGATGTGAGACGTATTGCAGGAGACATTTGACCGGTTGAAGTGAAACATCTTGCAATATATCCCTGAAGGATGGAAGTAAGACGTATCGCAAGAAGACTTTGAGCGATTGAGCTGAAACATATTATAAGAGATCTATGAGCGATGGAGGTGAGACGTATTGCAAGAAGTTTGTGAAGGATGGAGGTGAGACGTATTATAGGAGGTATGTGCGGAGTGGAGATGAGACATATTACAAGAGGTGTGTCCGGAATTGAGGTGAGACATATTACAGGATGTCTGTGAGAAATACTTGCGAGACGTATTGCAGTAGGTCCGTGAGGGATGGAAGTGAGACGTATTGTAGGAGTCTTTGAGACGATGGATGTGAAACATATTGCAAGATATCTGTGAGGGATGGAGGTGAGATATATTGCAGGATATCTGTGATAGATGGAGGTGAGAGAGTTTTGCAGGAGGTCTTCGAGGGATGGAAGTGAAGAGTATTGCAAGAGGTCTATGAGGGATGGTGATTAGAAGTATTACTGGAGGTCTTTGAGGGATGGAAGTGAGACATATTACAGGAGGTTTGTGAGGGATGCAGGTGAAACATATTACAGGAGACCTGTGAGGGATGGATATGAGAAGTATAGCAGGTCTCTGAGGGATGGAGATGAGACATATTGCCAGAGGTCTGTGAGGGATAGAGTTGAGATATTGCAGGAAGCTGTGAGACATTGAGATGAAGCTTATTGCAGAATGTGTTTGAGAGATTAAGGTTAGTCATATTGCAGGAGGTCTCTAAGTGTTAGAGGTAAGACATATTACAGTAGGGCTGTGAGGGATGGAGGTGAGACATATCACGGGAGGTCTGTGAAGAATAGGTGTGAGGCGTATGGCAGGTGGACTATGAGGGATGGAGAAGAGACATATTACAGGAGGTCTGTGAGAGATGGAGGTATATCGTACTGCAGGACGTCAATGAAGGATGGAGGTGAGACATATTACCGGAGGTCTGTGAGGGATGGAGGTATAAAGCGAGATCTGGTAAAAAAAGGGTTTCCCTTCTTTCAGGTTTTTTTGCTTAGCTTTGCATTTAGTTTAGTGGAGCATTTACCCCCTAAAAAAAAAAATATTCTCTTGTGTGTGTTCTAACTCTTCTTTCTTTTGTGTTTACAGGCAAGTGAGTGTTTACTGGTGTTTCTGGTTATACTGGATTGCTGGTACATTTTACAAAGGCTGGTTGGACAGAATTGTACGCCCAATTGAGAGGTGACCGCGGGAGAACTCAACCCGGCCTTGTGCGTCCGGCCCTACTTTGGGATACTTTTCTGTCTGATCAGCTGCCTCATCTTTTTATTTTAGAGAAGAGGTGGGGTGTCCTTTGTTTGGAGTGGTACGCCACCCCAGAACCTGGGGCCTCGCCCCGCCACGATGGACTTTAGTAAGCCATCCACTACTCCTGTAGGGAGTAATGGTGGTGACCGACCTATGTTTGACATAAAGTCAAAAAATGCCGAATTTGTTATGTTGCATGCGACCGTATCAACGACTCTAGCTTCCCTCAATCCCTTCCTCAAGAAAGTGATTGATGGCCAGGCTGGTGCTGTTGAATCGGTTAGGATACTGGCTAGTGATGATTTGCTGATCAATCAAGTCGTCCAAACAAGTTGACCTCATAAAGCTGAGAAAGTTCCATCCGTATGATGTTGTGGCTTCCATTCTGTCCTGATGTCATAGACATGAGTGAGGACGACATTGTGAAGGAACTCTCAGACGAGGAAGTGATCGCAGCTCGTTCCATTATCAAATTCACCGACGGCGAGCGACGTAGAACCCACCTAATCACGTTAACCTTCGGAAAAGCTAGACTGCCCAAAGACATTGCCATAGATTATGTTAGGGTCTCTGTAAGACCTTACATACCAAGCCCTTTGCGATGTTACAGATGCCAAAAGTATGGCCATGGTGAAAAATTTTGCACTCTTCCATCTTGTTGTGGAAAGTGCGCCAGCGAGGACCACGTTGCTGACAACTGTACTGCCAAGGCGATAGCTTGCATTAACTGTGGCAAAGGAAAACATTTTATATGGTGAAGCAAGGAAGAGGGTGAAGGAGACTCACGAGACTCCCAGGCCCAATGAATCTTATGCTTCAGCAGTGAGAAGTAAGCCAGTGATGGTCACAATTGCCACGCAGACACCTCGAACTGCTGAACCACGCTCCACCACTCCAGACAAAACTGACTCTGACACTGACTCTGACGATACCGCGGACAAACATACATACTCCAAAGCTACCTGCTCGGTTCGATCGAAGAAAATGAAGGACAAGAAGAATTTCACCAAATTATCCGAAGACATTATGTGGCATGTCGTCGTTCCTGTGGCTCCAGTGAGGAAGACTACTAAGTCCTCCTCGATGGAATCCGTAGAATCAGTGGACGATGAAACCATCTCCACTATCAGGAGCCGATCCCGTTCCCCTTAGACTCGCCCAAGTCTAAAAAAACGGCGCCTAAAGCTGGCCTGCTAAAGAAATCTTAAACTAACGCATTCAATATCATTCGATGGAATTGTAGAGGTCTTAGGAATAAGCAAGCACAACTGTCACTGTTGCTTGCAATATACAGGCCATCCGTTATTTGTCTATAAGAGACCAATCTAAACAGCACAGTCGAAGACTGTGCTGTTTTAGATAACTGTCACCCGAATAGAAGAGATGAAGATCATGGGGTAGCCATCTATGTACACCAAAGCTTACCCCATAAAGGATTGGCTTTAAATTCTACTCTAGAAGCCGTCGCATGTAGAGTAAAATTCAGTAAGACGTACCTGGCTATTTGTTCAATTTACTGTCCCGGTTCCAATGCACTTGATAATGATGAGATCAATTCGCATTTTGGTCAATTACCACCAAAAAATGATTAATCCTAGGATATCTTAATGCTCGTCATCATCAGTGAGGAAGTATACGGGTAGACTCTCGTGGGAAACAAATGGTAACTTAAATCATCAATTCTAATCGCGCTCTTCTGAACGATGGTAGTGGAACTCGCGTACACGATCGGACAGGAAACATCTCAGCCATCGACTTATCTTTGTCATTCCTAGATATACTTAATGACATCACCTCTGATACTTCTGACGACTCCTTGGGAAGTGACCACTTCCCAATCTGTCTTTCTTATACATGCGACATTATTACCAGACCATCTCCGCTTAGATTTAATCATAAGAAAGCAGATTGGGTGTCATTCTCAAGACAAGCCGTCCTAGATATATCCGGAAACGACATTGATTCAAAGGTCAATAGTGTGACCACTACCATCCTTAGGGCGGTTGAGGTCATTATTCCTAAGATCCCTACAATTTCCACAAAGCATAGAGCTCCTTGGTGGACACCAGATTGCCGAAATGCACTGCGTGAGCGTAATAGGAGATACAGGATTTTCGACAAAGAGCTCTCAGATGACAACTTCATTGCATATAAAAAAGCGAGGGCTCAGGCAAGAAGAACAATACAAAAAGGCAAAAGAGACTCCTGGCACGACTATGTTTCAACTGTCAACAAGGACACACCAGTCACTCAGGTCTGGTCCACAATAAAGAAGATGAGACAAAAATACAAACAACCCTCCATCCCCCAACTCACCACGCAAGACGGCAACACTATCGACGACCCAGTTGACACAGCCAACGCTATTGCCCAGATTCTCACATAAGTAGCTCGGCCAACTACGATCGACGATTTTTACACCACAAACGTCAGGCCGAGCAAACAGTGATCGACTTTGCCACAGAAGATGGAAACAAATTATACAATAATTTATTTACAATTAAAGAAGTACTTCTTGCCCTGAAATCCTGTAAAGTTTCCAGCTCAGGACCCAGCATGATAACCTACGAGATGATTCAGCATCTTAATCAGGCTAACCTGACTAAGCTTTTAGCATTGCGCAATGAGATTTGGACGTATCGAACGTTTCCAAACTCATGGCATTTTGCGCACGTCATCCCGATCCCAAAAAGTTCTAGACTCCTTACGAATATCAATTCGTTTCGACCTATTGCATTGACAAGCTGCATTTGTAAGGTCATGGAAAGAATGATTAATAAAAGCTTATTTCTTTATTAGAGTCGCAGAATTTATTAAATGATCAGCAGTGTGCATTCCGTAAAAACAGAAGCACATCAGATCATTTAATAAATTTAGGACATAATATTTCAGAAACATTTATAAAGAAAGATTTCTTAATTGGAGTTTTTTTAGATTTAGAAAAAGCCTACATGACATGGCGAAACGGACTCTTAAGAAAACTTTATGCTACTGGTTTAAGAGGGTCTTTACCCATTTTTATCAAAAACTTTTTAAACAACAGAACATTTGCTGTAAAAATTGCTGCATCTAACGTAATCTCGGACACATTTTTTCAAGAAAATGGGGTGCCTCAAGGCAGCGTTCTGAGCCCAACACTATTTGATATTATGACTAATGACATTGTCTCCAGCTTCCGTCCCTCGAAATCTTAAATATTCACTTTATGCTGACGACTGTGCAATATGGCACTCCTTGCCTAATGCACAGTTTTCGGCTGAACTGGTTCAAGTTGCACTTGATACCGTTCATCGTTGGGCGCTACAGTGGGGATTTAGGTTTTCACCAGCTAAAAGCGTCGCGGTTGTTTATACCCGAAAATATAAACTCCCGGTTGCTTCGCGATGATTTAACTTTAAAGTGTGGTATTCTGATGGCCAGGAGAAAAAACACTACTGCCTGTCGCCTTACTCAACAATATGAACAATTCGTCGACAGAGGCGTCAGGCCCCTAGCCCTCAGAATACACTTCCTCAGTGAGAATTCTGGTCTGAAGTGCAAGAAGTGGACACACTGGTCAGAAGTAAAATACCTCCTTGGAAGGAGCCCAGGCTAAAAGTTAAGACCAATTGGCTCCCTGTGAAGAAAGGGAACGCTCCGGAGAGCGAGGCACACCAGCGATTTCGTAATGTTATTACAGATCATTCGTCATACGCCCACTTCTACACAGATGGCTCAAAGATAGGTGAATGTGTGGGTACAAGAGTATAGTCGACCGAATGTTCTCTTAGGCACAGGCTATCGGACCATACATCTGTTTTTTGTGCGGAATTGTTTGCCATTGATAAGACCATTGATTATATAATTAATTTAGTTTATATTAAATCAGTTATTTTTCCGATTCTTTGTCAGCTCTTAAAGCTATAGGCTCTGGTTATACCGAGTCAAATGAAATTCAGGACAACATCATTAATAAATCAAATTCGTGTAAAAAAATATATCACCTTGATCTGGGTGCCTGGTCACTGCAACATTTACGGCAATAACCTGGCAGACCGGTGGGCTAAGTCGACCTCAGAACTCGAGGAGGTCGTTCCGATCCCTCCGGAGCTGGGGTCCTGCCTTGCCTTGGGGAGAAATTCAATCTTTCTTCTGTGGCAAAGTCAGTGGACCAGCCTGACCATCAATAAGAAATACAAGCCTGAAGTAGAGGACTGGACGACCTCATACAGGAGGAACAGAAGGGAGGAAGTCGCTCTAGCCCGTCTACGTCTCAACTGTTCATACAAGACCCACCTACAGCCGTACATCAGTAGAAATTTCCCACCAAGATGTGATATATGTCAGTCAATCCTGACTATAGAACACCTTCTCCTGCACTACAAAAAACACGATCAAGAAAGGAAGAAATTAGCAGACTATTTCAAAAACAAGAAAATGAACTTCACCATCTACAATCTTCTTGGTGACAATATAAACAGAATTAACAGGTTGATTGACTTTCTCAAGGAAACGAAAATAATCAAGATGATGTAAGGTGGTTCGCCAGTTCGACTCTGTACCGGGGCTGGCTCCGGAGGTGTGACTGCTTCTGCTTCGGCCTGGCTGTGTGGTGGGCGGAGCTATTCGCTCATTACCCTGCTGGCCTGGAGCGAGGGTGGTTCGGCTTGGATCTGGTTCCGTTATGGCGTCGAGCTGGCGAATTGCCGTTGTTTATATTTCATATGTGTTGCATGCCATGGTGAAGGCCTGTCTCTAACGTGTCCTATCTTTTCGCAGTCCTTCTGGCAACTGCACCAGTAGATGCTGTGCCAACTGGGTGGTGTTTGCTGCCACGTGACACAAAACTCACTTGCAAACTTTTTATTCCAATCTTATATCATTTCTGTGTATATTTATATATATAGTATATATGTATTTTTCCCTCTATAGTATAAGATAGGGTGTACATAGGGACTTTGTAGAGTCAAAGATAAAAGAGGGTTGCAGGTCTAATGACCTTACTCATAGGTCGCTCACCGTTAAGCCCAACAAAGCAAGGTTGACCGTCTGAATGCACTTCGTAGATGTGTATTCAGTTTGTTCTTCGTGGCCTTACTTAAGCATTCACTTCAGAAACTTTGTGAAGTGTTAGTAACAGGCTGAAAGGTTTGTGGACATAAAACAGCTAATCAGCGCATTCATAATGGCATCGCCATTATTTTTTTTTTTTTACTTCATTATATTCTGTTTAGGGAACACAAAAACTCTGCAAGTACAGCTAATGTCATATAACGTTTAATTAGAATAAGCATCGATTGAAAAATCAATCATAAACATATACTTGTATCGTTATCGCTAAACCTATGCCCATGTAGAATTCTACACTCGTTAGTTTTGGCTGTTAATCATTATTATATCTTTTTGTCTGCCACCACACATATGGCATCATGCCCCGTATTTTATTCTCACGACAGTTCACAGTATAAAAGATTTTATTTTCGATGGTTGTAGATGATATCCCTTGACAGTCCCTCTGCAGCTGCCAAGTGTGATAACGGCTGAGGCAACATGACATTTTATGACTTGATTATTTAACAAGGGAGTAAAAATGTGGGGACGGTGTACATAACTTTTTTTTTTCCTAGCGCTGTCCCTGGTCCTTTAGGAATAAACATAGAGAAAATCGGTAATATTAACTAATCTCTGAAGGTAGGCCTCCGCTTCTGGTTCTTGTCTCTTATGATGGTGGACTTTGATGTGGATTATTACTGTAAGCAGCAGAAATGTTGTTCCCGGGTTCTTTAATGATCATGTAATGTCACACAAACAAAACTATAAAAACCAGTGTTTCATGTAAGCAGCACGTCAATGAGGTGTGAAGTAATGCAACAAAATTCAAGCACGACGAGAGCTCAGGAATAACTCAGAACACAAGAAGTGAAGAAAGAAAAAGGATTAAAATGTATTTTCTTAACTAGATTACAGTTACTGTCAGAGGTCAATCATTACAAATAGAAGAGAACAGTATAGCTACTGTGCAGAGGACTAAAAGCAGCATATCACTGGTCGTAAATGGATAGCCAGAGGTAACCACTTACAGCAAGAACAACCAAAAAGGAAGTATTTGGTTCAAAGCTTCTTTTGGTTTTACCAGCGTCAACAAGGAATATGGAACACTGACACCAAAGTATCTCACAATGATATTTTCAACCAAACCTCAGTCACTGTACATCCTTAAGGGAGAGAATACAAAACCTAGAAAAGAAAACAAATGCCAAGCTTGCTCGACATATATGCGTTATTATCATTTATTAAAGCCATCTAGGGACGGTGGCCAATATCCCAGACTCTGCCAAGGCTCTCTTTTCTCCCGGCGCTATTGCAGCCGCAGGATATATCCCTTCTCCTGGATCCCCCGGGCTTTCCCTCCTTCTTTCAGGACTGAGGATTCTCTCTGGTCTCAGAGCGTGAGGAAGTTGCAATATACCGGAGCCTCTTACGATCTGCAGGTCCACTAGGGAAGCCCCATGGCTCCCCATGGCTCTTTGTTCTGTCTGGGGAGAAGGTACTTGCCTGCTGATGATCACTGTGCCGTCAGGAGAGAGATGCTTGCCTGATGATGCTCATTCTGCCGTCAGGAGGGGGATGCTTGGCTGCTGATATTCTTTATGCCATCAGAAGGTTGACGCTTGGATGCTGATGTTCCCTCTGCCGCCAGGAGGCAGATGCTGACCTGTCGCTGCTCATTATGCCGTCAGGAGGAAGATGCATGGCTGCTGATGTTCATTCTGCCGTGAGGAGGGAGACAGATACTTGGCTGCTGTGTGGCTTGCCGTACCCTCAGGAGGGAAACAAACTAACTGGGTTGCGGTACTCACTGCACCGTCAGAGGGAAGGAAGTTATGTTGCTACTGTGGCTCACTGTACCGTGGGAAGGGACTAAGTACGTGGTTCTCCGTGCTCACCGCCGCCAGAAGTGAGGGAGGTACCTCCTGCTGTGGGCGACTGCATCTTCAGGAAGGTACTTTATATATGTACATATACTGTATTTAGATGAATATCGATGATAGATATGAATCATTTACCTGGAAATTAAGATGTGGGCTTTTCAAATGTCATCTGGTATGAACAAGATATTTTGTATGATGTCAAAATATTTATCCCTGGGGATAGGGGAGAAAGAATACTTCCCAAGTAATCCCTGCGTGTTGCAGAAGGCAACTAAAAAGGGTGGGAGCGTGGGGCTAGAAATCTTCCCCTCCTGTTTTACTCTTTCAAAAGAAGGAACAGAGAAAGGGGCCAAGTGAGGCTTTTTCTCTCTAAGGCTCAGTGGTCTCTTCTTAACGCCACCTTGCTAACGCGGGAAATTCCAGAAATGTATATATGTATGAAAAAAATCGAAATATTTAAAGACTGAACACTTTGTGTCATGGAAACTGTTATAAACGAGACTATATTTTACATCCTTAACCCTCCACCACGCTCCATCACCAGAAAACTGAATTAGTAGATAATCATTAAACAAACAGAACAATATGTAGTAATTACTTTTATGTCATAATCATGAAGATGAACCTTCATACTCGTGAAGATGAGAGAAAAAAAATCACAGTGCAATACATGGCAAAACAAACTTTGAAAATCTGTAAGTAGATTCAGGAATTTTCGTCCTTGTTAATGTTTCTCTGGTCTCTGCTGATATTGGGTTAGAGAATGTTAAACAGAAGAGAGAAAAAATGTTGGGCGAAATGATAATGATGCTGAGAAATTCCAGATACCAGTAATTAGCATCAGTTTCCCGGGGGAAAATAAAGAGGCAGGCCCGATATTGCCGAATACAGTGGCGTAAACCTGGGGCTGGGTGAGGGGAGGTTTGGGAAGTGACGTGTGGTGTTAGCGAAGGTGGCCTGGCGGTGGGGAGTAAATCATGGGTTTTGTTTGGGAGGAGATAGGAGCTACTAGGGAGAAAGATGGGGGATTCATGAGGGATTGGGGAGATGAATGGGGACTTTGAAAGGTGTTGGAGAAGACCTGCAAGTTATTCGAGGAACTAAATGTTTCTGAAAAGATTCTCAGGCCTTCTCGTGTAAGTAAGGGGCATGTGGACAGGATTTAGGGGTTTGCCGGGAGGTTGCACGGCCTGTAGCGGAGATGTCGGGCTTACAGGAACTCAGAAACTTGGCGCCTCAACCCAAGGAGCCTTTCAGAGCACTTGCAATTCCAGGATGTACCCAGCTGGAGGATTTAACTGAGACTCTAATCATTCACATGAAATATTAGAATGATACGCCCATGGTAGGTGGGCAAAATCAATCATCGTGAAGGTGACACAAGTTCACGGAGAAATTTCAAATCTACTCCAGCGGTTGAGTACACACCAAAACGATGGCTCTCCAGAGGAGCTGAAAGATGACTTACATTAAGGTAATATGCCAGATTACATTTTAGTCTTCCCGACTCCTGAGTTTAAGCCACCCGACTAGAATCACCAAAATTACTGCCAACGTAAATGATTACACACAAACGCTTGTTTCACTTGGAGTACAATGCACACAAATGTGTCACATAACACCACTTCTGCCTTTCACCAAGACGACAGTAGTCCTGCCTCAGACCAGCAAAAAGTTGGGAGATAGGTGTATGGTAATCAAGATCCCATCCGGCTAAATCATGATCTTGTGGACAATTATATCTTCCTTGAGGTAATTCACAGTAGGCCCAGGAAACCGCTAGCACAAGAATCTCACTTATTGTATACAGTCGTAGTTAACAGCTGACAGCGCTAATGATGGTGATACCGAAAATGAGTATCAGGGATCAGAGTTCAAGTCGAAGATGTGGACCAATCAGGAGGCGGGCCAGTACAGGACCCAGCATCTTAAATATCAACATTTTACTGTTAACTCTTCAATGGTCGTTGTAACAAATTTGTTGTCATACACGTTAGATAAGAGAATAAGATGATGCGCTTAAGAATAGGGTCACAACTAAACGTTCAGGATCGCGACAACGTAATGACAACTGGACGCCGCCGCAACTCATTCGTCAGCCGCTAGCACTTCGACTTTCCCTAAGTTTGTGTTGCCTGTTGTTGGTAGGTTGACGTATCATGAGGTGAATTGTCTGTGTGTTAGACATTTCATTTTCTGTCAAGGCAAATTTTTGTGCTTTCGTCATGGACTGTTTTATCGAGAGGTAAAGTTGTGCTGTTTGTTCATATTCTTTACTATACGAGAGGCTCTGTGCTGTTTGCCCATTGACTATTCTGTCAGAAGCAAACTTCTGTTGGTTGTTGTCATTACGTGTTGTAGCAGAAGCAAGTTTGCATTGTTTGCTCACTAACTGTTCCTCCGGGGGAGAAAGAGTTGCGTGGAATGTTAAAAACTTGAGACTGTTGACAAGTATATTGGGGAAACTCCACAGTAACTGAGTAAAAAGTCCTTCAAGGGTTCAGTAAATGGTTTGCATTTAAAACTTTTATTGAATTTTAGAAAACATTGCACCTAGAGTAGGTTCCAATTCAGTTAGGCGGGTTGGTGTTTCCATAGTTTGATTTTCTATATAGCAGTAAAATGGCTTAGCCAACTCCCAGCAGAAGCGTCACAGTACACACACACACACATACGGGCGTTATCAGACCATCTGTACCCAGACCATACTAGGGTAAGTATCGAGGCTACTGTTACCCCAGGATTCTGACAGGGGACCGTTTAGATAATGTTTACCTCTTAAGGTAATGAAAAAAATATCAAATACCGACAGATCCCTACCGTCAGGTCGCTGTCGACAGGTCGCATTAAAAAAGTTACCAGGTTTTGCCGTGAGACAGCTGTCATCAGGGGGCGTTGATAATGCCTCACACGTCGTCCAGCGGGATCTTACAAGGTCAAAATGTTATCATCCACCCATTGAGAAAGCATGGCGTCTTAACCCTCCAGCGCGACAGCACGGCCCTTAGGTATGATGGTCAAGCCTTTAAGTCATACTGGTAACGACAAGTCACCACATCCAAGGATCTTAACGTCATGCTCGTGGGTCCTAACACCGTGGTGAAGGATCTTAAATTCATGCTCAAGGGTCGTACGTAGGGAGTTAACCAGATTCCTTTCCAACTGCTGCTCCATAATACATTGCCGTTAGTTACCATGTTTACTTAAATTGGGTGGTACATTTACGTGTACCCTCATTGAAGTCGCATGTCTGGGCAGGAGGAGAGTCTTAGGAACGAATGCTGGAGATCTTGAAGCAGTAACTCATTCACTTGAAGCACAACGAGTCTTAGATTCCACTTAATCCTACCGCCTGACCGGCAGAGTTGGCTAGTTGATATTGGCCGCGCAGCAGTGAGGGCAAGGAACACCTGATGAACAACAGCGTTTCTATCTACGCCGAAATTTCCTCACTATATATATATATATATATATATATATATATATTTTCCCGGCGTAGATAGCAGGCCAGCCAGAGTGGTGCGCCCAGCATTGTTAGTTCATCCGACTGTTTGACAAGCAAGGAGCGCGAGTATGCTTCCTGGGTTTGTTTACCTTTCCAACGGGCTTGGCACAGCTCGGCGTGCTCCAGCTGCCACCTGGCGGAAGACTCGGCGTGAAACACTTATATTCTCTTTACTGAGGCAATTTAACGTGAAATTAAACCTCGTTTTACGTCGACGAACACGAATAATACTATCACTGACATTCTACTTGTCATAACACACACACACACACACACACACACACGCACTTACAGTGTACAGCTACCTGATTCTTCATTATCTACCTGCGCAAACATACATTCATGCATTGTATATATATATATATATATATATATATATATATATATATATATATATATATATTCT
>JAYMFT010070415.1:0-14601 GCA_038088735.1 Panulirus argus
AGCTAGTATAAGTACTAGGGAAAAAATATGTATAGTATATATATATATATATATATATATATATATATATATATATATATATTATCCCTGGGGATAGGGGAGAAAGTATATTCCCATGTTTTCCTTGCGTGTCGTAGAAGGCGACTAAAAGGGGTCGAAGGGTGCTGTAGATCCAAGTGAGGATTTTCCCTCTAAGGCTTAGTCATTTGTTCTTAAACGCTACCTCGCTAACGCGGGAAATAGCCAATATAAATGATATATATATATATATATATATATATATATATATATATATATATATATATATATATATAATGTTCTGAGCGTGTGCAAACCGCTTTCCTCAATATGTGGTCATGGCTGAGCAGGGCTTACAATTATCACTATCATCATGCTAACAACCAAGTATCTGGAATGCAAACTACTACCACATCCTTTAAGATAACTAATTTATCTTCGACAATCAAAAGGTCTCTCTACAGCAGCAAGATTTTATGTGAAAATCAATTACCAAAGAAAGAAGCGGAGACCGCAAACTTTTCCTCCTTGTCTGACCACCCAGCTGCCACGCTGTAGGTGTAGAAAATGTCAGTATCAATCCGCGGTTATCGATATGTGACAAAGCTATAGCAAAAGTTGCTAATCTCTGAAGGAACCAGTTGTATAGGGTAAAGCGTTGCTGAAATTTCTCTTCGAGAACAAGTATGAAGAAAAAGAAAAAATGGACAAACTGGTATGGGTGGTAAATTCTAGTCTGATATCTTCGTAAAGGTTTGTACACATGCTTTCTGTGACTGTTGGGTAAGTAAAGAATCGAACGTGAGCTTAAAGGTATCTGTTGCTCCTAAATCTTTTTTATGTGTCGAGATTTTTACGTGCTTATATGTATTACGCCTATGGAGTGTCTTTGGTCATTTCTAGAGATGGGTCAACTGACTTTATATCATCACAGTATGTCCTCAGACATGTGATGCACCCAATAAATACTAACTGCATTATCAAATACCACCACTAGACCGCATCAGACAGTCTTACTGTCCTTGACCATGTACCTATCAGCCACACATAATCACTCGGTGACCACTAACAAGATGACCACCTTTTAGCAAATCACTTGCTACTGTTACAGTCCCTAACGATTGGCCGTTTGTTAATGTAACACAGATATTCATAAAATGTAATTAGTCCCTGCCCGGAAATTATTGCCCAATTAACTTACCGTATGTTGTTGGTAAACCTATGGAGACTATCATTCGAGAGAAGACTGTAAATCATGGAGAGGATCGCCTCTTGATAAATGATCCTTAGGTTTTCGTAGCATTCGTTCATGTCTAACAAATCTTTATATCTTTCGTGATATAACAAACGCGTATGATAAATGTAAAGTGATTGTTCTGTAATCTGTTCAGATTTTCAGAAAGTATTCGATAAAGTCTCGCATCAAAGACCACAATCAAAAGGGATGTCACCTGGTAGAGATGGGATTGGAATTCAGTGACCAAGAACTTAAGACTTCACTGATGCGTCACCACCATAAATATTGTGTTCAAAGTTTTGGTCATCGTACTTGTATTAAGACATTGACAGAATGAAGGGAGATATATCGCAAGTAACCAAGAAGATTCCTGGACTGATAAACAAAACTCTAAAAAGAAGATTCCCGGACTGATAAACAAACTCTAGATTTAAACTTACCTAGCATAGGAAAGACAAGATATGGAGGCGATTTAATGCAGGTGTTCAAAGTATTCAAGGGCTTTGATAATCTTGATCTAAGAAACTACTTAAAAACTAATTTCATCTGATTTCATTAGTAATAATGGATGAAAACACGTGGGCAAGCGTTTTACTTGAAATAAGGTGAAGTACATTCTCTTCAACTGGCCTGCAACATATGGAATGATTTACAAACTGGAGTAGTTGAAAGCAGCACCATAGATACGATGAAGAAGATTTGATAAACACTTCAAGTTCACGACTGATATTGTTTGTGCCGCTTTAGAAATATCTGTTTAATTCATCTGTACGTTTTTCTCCTCTTCTCACATTAATCTCTTTCACTACCACAAACAGCTTCGAAAGACCCAGTGGTCTGTTGCTGTTTGAATTCCTGTGTATCACATAAACGCAATTTACGTGTCCATTAACTGCCTAGTCACCGATCACTCGTCAATGCTTGGTAATCAAGTGCCTATGAAACACATCAAATATGTAACTACAGATCCTTAACTAAAAGAACACTAACCAGAAACAATGTAACATCAATAAGTTAATTTCGAGTCTCACAAGTCCACTACGCTGACAGAAACCATCACAGGTCACATGATCATCAACCACCATTACTCACATGCCCATTACCCGCATCACCATCCTTAGCCATACTAATTACTGACTGGGTATCCTATTCAGCAGGAGCGCTGGGATCGGGTCTCCCCAGCCACCTGAGCGGTGGGTTCCTAGGAGGGACCTCGCCGTCCATATCCTCCACTGGCAGCACCCCAGGAAGCCTTGGGTCGGCGCCTCCCCTGTGGACGTCGGGTTCGGGGTCGAGTCTTCCCTCGGGGCTTGGGGCAGGCAGCTTCCTGGGATCCGGCAGCACTCTAGGGTCGCCCACCACGGCGCCTCTCCAGCCTTCCTTCGGTAAGTCTCTCTCTCCTCCTGTAGGCACTCTGCATCACTTATCAAAGAAGAACACACGCAAACTCTCCTGTGTAAAGCAGGAATACGTCAAAATCCATTATGATAATCCACCTTTGCCATTCCTCTTACAACGATTGTGTAAACTTAGTCTTAAGTGTTCAGAGGTATGATATGTCTTAACATAATCCTGTTATCACATACATGAAAAGCTCAACGTATATAATACGTGAAAGAGACTAATGTTTATCAATGTGTATGCGTGTAATTACTTCTTTGTACTCTACGGGGAGGGGAGTTTTACACCCGGTGGACCCCATCTCATGAACACACTCTGGTGTCACACAATCTCTTGAATTTTTGCATTATGTCTGCATTAACCATGTCCTCAGTCAATCTATTCCAATCATCCACCACTCTTATACTGTATAAGCATTTCTTTACATCCTTATTGACAAGTTTCTTACTTAATTTCAAGTCAATGCTCACTCCTGTGTCTTCCCAGGTGGGTAAATCTAAAGCCTGTAACTTAGCTCTCTTAAAACTGGTACCATCTTTGTTCCCCTCCTCTGGTCCTTTTCTAAGAGTTCTTTGTGCTTCTTTAGTTGCAGTGACCATAAGTAAGAAGCATATGCTAGTTTTGGCCTTATGTAAGACATGAATAGTTTACTGAATATTTCTTTATCCATATACTTGAAATGCTATTCTGATATTTGCCAGCAGACGGATTGTCTGCTCAGCTACTCTCCTATTATAAGGCTCTGGCGACAGATTAGGGACGATACCTACTAGGTTCGTCTCACATACAGAATCTTGAAGTTTACTCCTTGCTAGGTATAATCACAGTGTGACCGTTTTTCGCTTTGTCTCAACCCCATTACTTTACATTTGCTAGGGTTGAATTTCATCAACCACTTTTCAGACCAGGTTTGGAGTCTGTTTAGGTTCCCTTGTTAGCCGATGCAATCCTCTCCTTTTTTTTCACTTCTCTCATGACTTTTGCAATATTTGCAAACATATTCAAACAGGATTCTATACTTTAGGCAAGTCACTGATATAGATCAAGAAGAGTAATGGTCCCAGAACTGAACCCTGTGGTACTCCGCTGGTCACCTGAACCTATTTGGAAAAGGCTCCTTTGACGTGTGTCATTTGTTCCAGGCCACTGAGATTTTCTATCCACCGAAGAAGTTTCCCCTTTAATCCTGCTTGGTGATTCAGCTTCATACAGTGCCATATACCTTCTGTCAATCCAGATACAAACAGATCACCCAGCCTTGCCTTTTGTCCAGGACTGAGTTCACTCTCCCATAAAACCCTAAGAGGTTAGTTACACATGGCTTCCTTTCCCTAAAGCCATACTGTCTCTCAGTTAGGAAATTTCTGCTCCACAGTCATCAACTTGCTTTTTAATAATCTTTTCCAGAACCTTATACACTACACTCGTTAGTGAGACCAGTCTGTAGTTCAATGCCTGTTCCCCGTCTCATTTCTCATATAATGGTATGACATTTGTCCTTTTCCATTCCCTTGGTACTATGCCTCTTTCCAGTAACATCTTGAACAGTAATGAAAATGGTCTGTCAGGCGCATCTCTTCACCTCTTTAGCCCATATGATGAAATTCATCAGGACCAAGAACCTGGGTCAAGTCCTTTTGATTGTTGATATCTTTTCTAGATACTCACGCAATTTCCCAAACTTCCTCCCCATTCCATCTCACACGTATCGGGACTACAGTGCCTTCCAATATGAAAACACTCTTGAACTTGCTATTCACTTCCTCACATATCCTTACATCATAATCTACATTATTTCCCCCTCTTATCCTGGTTAGCTGCTCCTTAACTGACAGCTGGATCCTGATAAGTGTATGGAATAGTTTTGGATTTTCAGCTGCCTTGTTCACAATATTCTTTTCAAAGTTTTCTTTTTTTTCACACTGCTATACTCGTTCCGTGCTCTCTTGTAACTTGCCAATGCTAGCTGGCTAGAGTGTCGTCTATACCATTGCCACTGCATGTCTTGAAGCTCCTTTGCTTTGTGACATCTTTTATTGAATTATTCCTTCCTATTTCTTACCGTTCCCCGTGTATTTCAGGCTTGAGGTATCCATGCCCCTACTCTCTCACTGTAAATTTCACAGAACATTTCCTAAATTTATTATGTTTCACCTCTGCTCTTTTAATGTCCCCTTTTACCACATATTCAAAGTTGAGCATAATATAGTCCAATCTTCCAATAGGTGCATCTTATATTATGTTCTCAATATCCATGCTAGTATGAGTGAAAGTAAGGTCTAATAATGATAGTATATCAGTCCCTTTCATCCTAGTGTGCACCATGACATGCTGATGCAGGAAATGTTCCTGTATGTATTAAAAAAACTTGCATCTCCATGACTCCCTATCCCCAGGAGAATCCAAATTCCCCAAGTCTGTCTCTTTATAACTGAAATCCCACATTATCTATAGTTTACCATCTCTAAGTAAAGTGTGTGTTACCGTTTTATGCACAGCCTGATTGTTCTTTCAGTGTTTGAATTGTGTATTTGTTCTGGTTCGTTGCAATTCTTTAGAGGATTGTATACTAATAATACCACAATGTTTCTCTTCCCTACAGTTACTATCCCCATTATGTATTGTCTAAATGGGCCATCCTCCACTATTTCTTAAAATTTCATACTCTCTTAATTTATTAAGAGGGCTGATCCTCCCCTCCTTTACCTTCCATCTATTTTTTGCTATCATTAACCCTCTGGGAAGAAAAGGTGAGCTTATCTCTTTGGTAAGCTTAGTTTCCACGACTCCAATAATATCAGCTGCACCCTCCCTAATCCGATCCTTGAATTTCAGTTCTCTGCCGATAACTACCAACCTATTCACATTTGAATACATTGCATTTAGCCTGACACAACCATCTCCTAATACTCCCACCCTGTCTACAGTTATAGCGGGGTTGTTCCATCCTCTTATCGTGTGTGACGTCTCCAGATTTCTGTTTTCCGACCGCGCTCTTTTCTCCCTCTTTTCCTTACATCTATCACACTTTAGGAATTCCCATTTAATTCTCCCCTGCCTTTAAGATTCTTAGCTCTGCTAAGTACTTTATGGTTGGATGACTCCAAGTCAAACGTAGCCATAACTGGTCACCCCTTAACGTCTTGGTTATAACCCCTATTCTTCTTTCCTCTACTGAAAAAAGTCGCTTCCTTTAGTCCTATAACCTCCGGCACTCTTTTAATAGGAACCTCTTCCTCCTTTTCCCTTCCTTCCTTGACTGGTGTGTGATCTTCCAATCCAAAAATAATCAATGATTTACATCTATCAACCTCTTGCTTTACTAATCTTTCTAATTTTGGTGCCACCCATTTTTCACCCACATCCATCGTCAAACTCTGTGTCTCTAACCTTCTCTATATTCTCTATACTTTTCTAAATCTTCCTTTCAACTAGTCCATAAACTGTCCTGATTCCTTTATCTTTAAAAGAGCGCATCACTCTTTCATCCTCTTTACTCAATTTCCTGTATACGTGTTTCTGTCACAACGGGTCCCTGTACCTCTCCCTCACTATTAACACTGTTGATCTTCTTCCAGATTTGTTCCCAATCTTCCCTGCTCTCTAGTTTCATCAGTCTTTGTGTGTGTTCTTGTGTTTTATCCTACCTGATCAGCTTTCAATATTATTCCAGTAGATTGAGTATGCACTTTTGTCCTTTCCTATATCTGAAAGTCTTCTGGTGAAGCTCCTGCAATTTCTTTTTCAGTACTGTCATTAATCTTTTCCTTTGACTGTACAGCCTCTAGAGAGAGCAACTTATAATGCTAGATAGAAAACATTTCGAGAAATCTATGGTTCGTTCAATAATAGGCTTAAAGAAAAGGGTATAGTATTCAGGATTAGTACACTCCCGCGAATATAGAGATCTGAAAAAAAAAATAATAATGTGAAGTAATACTGCAGGACTTAGCCGACAAGTTCATGATGCGAGATAGAGACAGACATAAGTCACTGATGTTTTTTGGACGAAAAAAATCCTTATGCTAAATAAAGATGAACGAGTGGAGAAGGCTGGATAAATATGAAAGGGTAGAGAAGCAAAAAGATATCAACTAAAAACTATTAAGCACATAGGCATAGCAAATGCAATTTCCCAGATCAAAGAAACAGAAAACTATGTATATAATAAAGACACTAGACACCGCTTGAAATATTATGTAGTAACAAGGAAGCAGAAGAGGGCAAATGTCGTACTTATCTATGAGAAACGAGACAGGAAATCTGCGCTAAACTGCTGACTTTAGTCTCTGATGAATGTGGTTTGTAGAGCCATTGCAAAAGATAATCAGAAAGCAAGTGGATGACGATTTAAAAAGGCAAAACTACCGAAATGAGAGGCAACATGGATTCAGAGAAAGGTGAACTCCGATGCAGACTAAAGAGAAAGATGGGTGGATTTTGTGTTCTCAAGCTACCAGAAAGGATTCAGCGATGAAACACTTACAAGAGCGTTAACGAAGCTAGACAGGGATGGGGACGTTCATTTGATTGTTAGATTACCTTACTAGAAAATACTTAAATATCATTGTTTCTGGGTGCAACCCTCACCAACGTCTTTATGACATGTCTTACTGATATTGCTAACGTTAGAAAGCAGAAACCTGGACATGCACACAAACAACAGCTGTACATGAAAATGATGGGAGAAACTCGATAATTGTAAACAGTATATCATTTTGTTACTCTATGGACCAGTAAACAAAGAAACCACTGTACATAATATTACTGCGTTTTCCTCGTGACATAGTACACAAATATTTCTAAAACTGAAAAAAAAAAAAAATTTCTACATTACATATGGAGATGCGAAAAAAATGACCGTATGTAAAACACATATTCGAACTTATGAGACTCTCAACCACTACACTTGCCTCTGGCTACTAATGTGACACTATCCGTATCAGCTTCTGGCTCTTCCGTACTCCTACGTCTTCTCACCTTCCAGCTGTCTGTCTCTCCCTCCCACCACACTCTCCATCTACCCGACTAAAAATTCCTCTCCTTTTGCTTCTCTTATTCCTGGCTGCCAAGGGAGTTTCACCTGATTTTTTTTTCTTTTTCTATCTTGGTATATGCTAACTACTTTACAGGGTTAAGGGAACTTCTTTCCTCTGAAATTACACCCCGAGAGAAGATGCTATTTTCCATCGAACTACTGTATCAATAAGTGTATTTCTGCATAGATTTGCTTGATTTTATAATAAATCCTGCAAAATTAAGGTATCCATAAAGGAACGAGGAATGTGTGTACCAAAGTGTGTTCATTCTGATATATCCATGTACAGATCTCGTAAGCTAGTACATCTTAAGGTCTGTCATACACTTTGTACCAAAGGTCACAGCCCCTCTCCGTTCCCCACAGGTGGTGGTGGCGGCGGTGGCTACGGGTCCGGGCTCAGCGCTTGCCGGCGCCAAGGGGAGACGCCGAACTCCTCCCAGCTGACATCTCTCTCCTACTACCCTTACTGGACAGACTCCAAACTCTAACAGGTTAATGACTGTATTAGATCCATAGGACTTTTGATGATGATAATGATGATGATGATGATGATGATATGTGTGTGTGTGTGTGTGTCCGATGATTGTAGTTTCTATTTGTACTTTAAAGGGAGAGTTTTACACTC
Organism: Panulirus argus; assembly: GCA_038088735.1. Classification (NCBI taxonomy): domain Eukaryota; kingdom Metazoa; phylum Arthropoda; class Malacostraca; order Decapoda; family Palinuridae; genus Panulirus; species Panulirus argus. The sequence goes on from JAYMFT010070415.1 coordinate 8,323, forward strand.
GTGTTATGTCGTCTCTTTCCACTTTTATGTTTATGTTTCATGTCTTTACTCCAGTATATGTATGACACTCCCCAGCTTAAGCCAGGTACCCACTGATCGAGCATTCCTAAGGGAAGGATGAACAGGTGGGTAGGATGTAGGCCCCTTGCCACGCCCAGAATTCGAACCCATCCGGATACGATCCCATGATGGCTCGTGCTAACTCATGGTTAATAACGCTAACCACTACATCGTGGAGGCCCGTGTGTGTGTGTGTTGCTGGACTAAGCCTGCTTAAAGGTTAGAGAGAGTGATAAGTCACCTATGGCAAGGCTATATCATCGCCAGCTTATAAAACTGTACAATCCCGTCAAGGAACTACTCGTTTCAAAGGAATCCATCATGTCCATGCCACTGAGTGTAGCGCACCCTTAGAGCTGCACGGAGCCTGTGGATGTGGGGTTTTAGAGCTATATCCCCAGGACTTCTGGGTTCTAATGCTGTTATGGTAATGATAATGTATCATCCGACTTCCCCTGCGTGAGGGTGCACCGTGAGCTGAGGGTAACCCTCACTGGACGAAAAGGAGCACACTGTCGTTGGAGAAACTTTTCACTCCAAAGTTCTGAAGTCTACCATTTTCCAACTACCAATTGAAACGCAGTCTTGAAGCCGCAGGAAACCCGCAAAAGGGGCGCTGGAGTAACCTAACCTAACCTAACGCGTAGCGGTCACAGCAGGACAGTTGGGGGTTAAATAGAACGAGTCATGTATGAGACGGAGAGGATGCATGTTTGTGGACTGAAAGCCAGCAGGCCAGAATGAAAAGTTTGCCACTTGGGCCGAAGGAGCGCAGCTTAATAGCCATTGAAGTAATGGCTCACCACGCAGCCGTCATTAACCCTCCGATACTCAGGCGGGTAATACCTGTAGCAGTCTGTTTGGTGGCTGACTACCACACACGTCCTACCACAGAGAGAGGTATTACTGGACTCAGCCTGCAAGGCAAGTTTTTACACTGCACGGCGCAATCGCTTGAAGATAGAAGCGATAAGGTCATGTATCAGTTACTCTTTGCTGATGACACGGCACTGGTGGCAGATTCGGGTGAGAAATTGCAGAAACTGGCCAGTGAGTTTAGGAGAGTGTATGAATTGAGGGTATGATAAAAAAAAAAAACAATGGAAAGAGACAAGTTAACTGGACGGTGATATCAACTGGAGAGAAACTGGAGGAAGTGGAGTGTTTTCGATACCTGGAATGGACATGGCAGCGAATGGAACCATGGCAGCTGGACTGAGCTATTGGTTGGGTGAAGGGGTTAAGGTCCTCGACGCACTGTTTAAGAGACGTTACTGTTTGTGAGGGCAAATTGTGTAAGTTTGATAGCACAGTATTCCCGACGGTGTTGTATGCATACGAGGCGTGGCCCTAGACGAAAAAAAAAATGCAGAGTTTATGCGGTAGCAATCTGATGACTTGAGTACAAAATGTGGTGTAAGGAGGGTTGATCAAATGAGAAATGAACGAGTAAGGGAGGTGTGGTAGTTAGAGGAGTAGGCATGAGAGAGGTGAAGTGGGTGTGCCGAAATGGCTTGGACATACGGAATGCATGAGTGCGAAAAGGCTGACTAAGAAAGTATTCAAGTCGGAAATGGAGTAAATAAAGGGGGAACCGAGGAGGCGTTTTCGGACACAGCCTACTTGTGGTTATGATGCGAATGAAATTTCAGTTGCGTCTCTTGACGAAAGGAAGTACAGTCAGACCATTAATTATAAAAGTAACTGAACGCTACCTACCCTGTCGTCTCGATAAGGTTGGTAAGCGTGAATGCGACATCATTGCATATTCCCATATAAATGAAGGAGATACCGATGTGAAACCAGATGGAGGAACCTTGAATGAAATTTTTCGCCGGTTCGTCCTATTGTTCGACACTGATGGGGTAAAGTAATTTATGGTCTGACTGTAAATTCTCGTCGAGGAACATGTCATTCAAAAAAGTTCATAAGTTTCCTACTAGGGAAGTTAGCAGAGTCTCCTTCAGAGAAAGAGGTCCTCGGTTTATGTGATAAAATATCATACAGTTTCCCACTTTAGCGAGGTAAAGCCAGGAACAGACGAAGAAAACGCTTCATTCATTTCCATCCAATCTCGAGTTGTCATGTGTAATGTACCAATCCACAGCCCCCTGTCCAAAACCAGTCCCTACAGACCTTTCCGTGGCTTCTTAGTGGTTCAGTCCATTGACATCATGTCTACCCCTCTATACCAATTCACTCCAATTTATTCTGTCTCGTGCATGTCTTTCACCTTCCTGCATGTTCAGGCCCCAAGCATTCGAAACTTTATTGACTCCATCGTTCCATGAACATATCGATCTTCCCCATTTTGTACCCCTCTCCTTCTGACATACATATCCTCCTTGTCATCCTCTCCTTACTCATTCTTTCCATGTGTTGAAACCATTTCAGCACACCCTTTTCAGGTCTCTGAACCATACTCTTCTTTTTACCATATCTCTTTCTCTTATCCTATCATTTCTTACTCGATCAATTCTCCGAGCGCTACATTTTGTCCTTGAACATTTCATTTCCACCACTCTATCCCTCTTCAGTACAATCTCATGTAAAGCTCATGCATCGCATCCATACAACACCGATGAGACTGCTATACCTTCAAGCAAACCTATCTTCGCCCTCGTAGATAGTGACCCTTCTTTCCACACTCCCCAATGCTCCCAGGACCTTCGCCTCCCTCACCAACCCTATAAATCACTTCAGCCACCTTGGTTTCATTCTTTGTCATGTCCACTCCCACACACCTAAAACACTTCAGTTCCTCCAAGTTTTCTCCAGTCTAACTCAAACCCAACTAACCTGTTCCTTTGTACTGCTAAACGAACAAACCTTAAATCTATTCATATTTACTTTCAACTTTCACAAGCACTCTCCTAAACTCAGTCATCAACTCCTGCAGATTCTCCCTCAAATCAGCCATGAGCGCCGTATCATCAGCAAACAACAACCGACTCCCCTCCTTACCCCCGCCCTGCAGTGACCTTTCTCACCAACCCATCGTCAAACAGATCAAAGAGCAATTGTGACATCACACACCTTTGTCGCAGACTTACCACCTGGAACCAATCTCCCTCCAGCATGAAATAGATGTATATATAATGTGTATCTGTATATATCCATGTACATACATGTATCACTTCATATGATGATACATACTCCAGTAGATAAAAGAATATTGTAATGTTTAGTGGTGGAACTAAGAGCTAGTATTACAATGACTATAATGATACGTTGTTATTCATTTTAAGAGTTTACGTTTGACTCTTTTCTATGTATGTGTTTGTGCATGTGTGTGTAAAATTCGTATGCCATGTGTACCATAGAAAGACCACTAGCTGAAATTTTAAAGTGCACAACTGACGCTGATTTTACCAAACTTTCATACTAGTATATATTTCTGTTTTTGCAGGATATGTGCGCTAAGCTGTTCATTGTAGTATAGAACAGGAGAGAGAGCTTGCAGGCTGTTGGTTAGTGGCTCCAAGAAAAGGATTCGCTTTACCACCTACGTCTCGGACACATCAGATGGCGCCACAGGCCAACAGCTGACTGGTGCTGAAGTCCACACCAGCTGGGCAGGTGGAGCTGACGTACAGGGCTCGCTCTTTCGCTCTCCAAAAAGCTGCAGGAACATGCGACTCTCGTCCACTTGGCAGCTAGCATTATCTTCAGTGTAAGAGAAGTGAAACAATGAAAACATATATACATATATATATATATATATATATATATATATATATATATATATATATATATATATATATATATTAAAGTGTTTAAGATTCACATAAGAGCAAACTGTACTCTGTAATAACAAGCAGTGTTCTTCAGAAGTACTTGACCTTCTCCAATGCAGCAATGGTGCAACAGTACCAGCTTCACGGCCACGTCGTGTAGGACCAAATCCCTCCAGCCCAGTAGATCCAGTACAGCATCCTGTCGCTCGGTGTTTATCGAAATTTGTTCTCTGGAAGCCTATTGGAATCTAATGTATCGGAGGATGCTATCGAGTTATGCTGGAAAACCTGAGTGAGACAGAAGGGCAAAACTTTGAATTCTTCCTCCTCCATATAAACAGTAAACGTAGGATCGTTTCTTTCGGCGTGAGTAGCGACCTCAACTATCATTATCAGAACATCAAAGAAGGATCCTTGTATAGAATTAGCTTACAGAACCGTTGAGTCTTACTCGATGAAAGACAAGTTTACGCACAATTGTTGGTTTATCTGCCGCTAACCGACTGCTTGGACTAAGCAAGCAAATAAGGAACCTGGATTAGTTTTTATGGCATATGCACATTAGGGCTGAAAAAAATAAGCTGTGTAGTGTTTCAGTATTCAGCATTAAAAACCAGTCTACTTAGTGCCTCACTTCGCTCAAGTGTATCGTAGATGAAGTGCCTTGAACTCTTGGACCTCATGAAAGTAACCATATACAGGATGTCATTAAAATATCCGAGATACTAAAGAAAGTCAACAATACTTCTTGCCACGGTGGGAGGTGTTAGAATGCTCAGTGTCCACAGAAGTCTACTCCGTGTAAGAACACTGTCCTTGAGAATGCTACATAGCCACATATAGGGATTCAGAATATATTTTGTAGTTATTTTTTCTTTCTTTGTCTCCGAGCCCTAATAAGGGGTTGGTACATCCACCTGTATGAATATAACTTTTGTTATGTACTGTGTAAATAAGGGTTGTAGAAAAAGTCTTGAGAGCTTGTATTCATTCATGTAATCTTGTCCGTAAACAGGCAACTTGACACATGATCACAGTTCCATTCCTTGTTAGATTAATATCTCATGAAGATAAGCCTATGAAAGCCTTTTGATTCTGTTACTTATTAATGTTCTGGATAGCATATTTCTGTGGTTATCTGTTTATTTTGCTGTCTATCATTTGTTAGTTTAACAGATCTTACTGTAATATTGTTTCCAACAAAAAACCTTGAGACAGATATTTGTACAGGATATATTCGTGTCATCAAGTGACCTAATGCTGTTGAGTGGAGACTGATTACGCCTAGCCCTCCGAGATCCCTCACAGTGTGTGGGTCAACCTTCCACTACTGTACTTCATTGACTTCTCTTTTGCTACCGTCCGTCCCCTCTGTGCCCCGTGCTGCGCGGTGGCATCGACTCGGCTGTCAATTCCATTGTCAATTTTGAGATACATAAACACAGCCGGTTATTCAGAAGAGTGCAATAGTTTAGTGGTTGCCTGACTGTAACTTTATCCTACATTTTTTTTCATATATTTATCAAAGTCCTGAAGCCTTCATCATCGTAGTTTATGTAAAGTTGTCATAAGTCTTACCACCAGGCTGTCAGTAGTTTTTCACCACACATTTACATGGTGGGCGAGTGTGATTAATGACGACTTGTATATAGTTTATATCGCGAAGTTCCCTCCCTCACTCCTCCCAGCGCAAGCTTGATTAAGGAGGTCGAGTAACTTTTCTTTCGGGCTTTTACCATTCTTCTCTATTGTGATGAAGGGCAAGCTGCTGGGTAGTAAAGAAAAAAAAATATCAAAGAAACTGAAAATATATTGAATTAGTCATGCAAATCGCCACACTTATATTAAAAGTGTACTCACCCAATGTGTAATGTAAAAATGGATTAGATTCATGCTAGAAATTCTGCCCTAATGAACTTCTGAAGGTACACGAATACAGCAAAATTACAACAAAGATTCAAAACTTTACGTCACGGGTGTTGCATATGTTCTTGATGAAATACATATCAACTCATCAAGCCATGAACATCAATACATCAGAGATGAAACACTATACTGAAATTCACCACAAACGGACACCAAACAACAGCACGTGCACGATAGCAAAACAACAGAATATAAAGCATAATAGACAGTGACAGCTATAATACTAGGCCGCCTTGAGTCAATCTTTGCACTGCAATGGTTTGAGAAGAGAGGAGAACGAGCCATATCTGAGGTACCCTGGGGGATGATTATATATATATATATATATATATATATATATATATATATATATATATATATAAGGAGGAGTCAAGCGAAGAGTGCTCATTCTCCTCGTAGGCTCATATTCCTCGTCTGTTTCCTGGCGATACCTTGCTAACGCGGGAAACAGCGATCAAGTATAATTAATATATAAATAAATAAACCCTCCCCTTCTTGTATTTTAAATTTCTAAAAAGGGAAACAGAAGAAGGAGCCAGGCAGGGAGTGCTCATCC
>JAYMFT010070426.1:0-14601 GCA_038088735.1 Panulirus argus
TATTGTTGATTGATTAGTCAGCTTTAGCACTGTCTATGTGTTGCAGAAGGATTTCATGTTCAATATTGCTGAATGGAGTTTGTTTATTCGTATGGAGGATATCTGGGATTAAAGAGCGAGGAATGATTTAGTTGCGAAGACAATCTTGTAGAAATTTGAGCTGTAACATCTTGGTGTTGGCGGAGAGGTAGGAGCGACGGTACTTACGGAAGAGTCTGGTGGATGTTAGGAAGTCCTGGGTGTTGTCAGGTGAGAACTCCATCGTGATCCTTAACTGTAGATATGAATATCACACTAGTCCGTGATGGCAGTTATGAAGGTGATATCACACTTCAGTAGGAGTTCTTAGAGTTTTATTTAACTTTCAGTTTATCTATACACGTGGCATGACATGTTTCATGGAGATAATCAACCTCTTCTGGTGCCAATAATCAACAAAGTTATTTAAATCCCAAAAGCACTCCTGGGCTGGGTTACCGTCTGCTTCCAACCCTCAAGAAACAAACACTGGTCGACCGTTAAAGGAAATAGGTGGGATGCCTTCTGGTTAGGGGTACCATGTGGTTATGACGGGAGTGATTGAGCAAGGATAGGCAGATGCCTATTTAATAAGACTTAATAAGACTTTCATAATGATTTGATTGATATTTGGGTGGGCTTTAAGGTTGCCTGGGGATGAATCAAAGATCTTAGAATGAGCGATTAATATGGACTCAATAGGATAAGATACCACACTGTCTTGACCGACATTGACCGCTGAAAGAGGAGAGTGATTTATGGTTTGTCGGGGGAGGGTGGGGGTGGGGGTGGGAGGGAGGGGTTGACCTGGGTACCTGGGTGTGTCCACGCCCACTTTTTATATTTTCGTTTTTTGTCAATTCTCTCATAACGATTTGGTTGATGATAGGATGAGCTTTGAAATTACCTAGGGACAGATTACAGTTTTTAGTATCAGCAATCAAGATAGCCTCAATAATATTAAGTGTAGAGTAATTTCCAGAAGGATAAAGAACGAATGGGTTATTGAGATCTACTGGGTGAACTTATCATGACAATGCCTAACGATCGTATTATTTTGGTCTCCCCTGCGTACTGATTGCTTGTGCCAATAGCATCACTCGGTTACAGTTTTTCCGGTCTGGCCAATGTATAAGTCATTACATACCTTACATTTGACAGCGAAGAAACTCCAAATTGTTGAATGATTTGCTCTACTTCATATTAAGACCTAACTAATGGTGTTATTGTACTGGATGGCAACCTTACAAGCATTGTTCTTTAGTACACTTCTAAGATTAGTTACGTTCAGAGAATGGAGAAGAACTATATATTCAGACGTATCTCATTTGTAACAACTTTGTTATTGGGTGCATAAAATGTCTTCCTACCTTTCCAGTAAGCTTTGTTCAGAAACCAGTTAGGTTAGTATAACTGCCTAAATATACGTATTATATGACTACATTCATCTGTCAATCTTGTGGGATAATGTATTCTTAGTGCCCTTAAAAGCATAGACATAAGTACAGACATTTTCACAGAGTGAAAATGCACTGAAAAATATTGAATGTAGCTTTCAGAGATGGTAGGCTTTTTATAGATTCTAAAGGACAAATGATCAGCTTCTCTTGTTATGAACACAGCAAGAAAGGACAATTTGCCTTCTTTTTCCCATTACATGTTGAAATTAATGGTGAAATAGACATTGTTTAATTCCTTAAAGAAAGTAACACAATCTTGGGAAGATGGCCATAAGGACATCACATCATAAACGTATCTAAACCAGACTTTCGGATGATTTATTATTGAAGTTATAATTTCAGTCTCAAAATATTCCATAAATTAGTGGCTCTCTGGAATCTCTGCGGTATGTCACTACACTTAGAATTGTTCAGGCACTTAGATTTGAACCGGATATGTAATCAAAATCATGGATGGCGCCATTATTGGACTTCACGATGGACACTAAATGTTTCACACTGAAAGAATCTATGGATTTCAAAGATAAGGAGAGACCATAACCCAGAGCAAGTTTCTCATTCTAGGTTAAGGAATAGCACGAAAGACTGATGTTCTTATCATGGTTTGATGCTCTCGCCTATAAACTGTTGTAAAAATATCTTGTGTATTTTCCATTCCATTAGGTTTTTCTTTCTGATGATCTGGCTTCTTGCTCGTCTTCTTGCTTCGCTCATAAGGATGGCAGGAACAGCAGGGTCATCGCAGATGGAGGAGATTTCTCTATTTGCACATGTGGGATTGTAGAAGGCTTGGTCAGAGTCAGCTTTAGCACTGTCTATATGTTGCAGAAGGATTTCATGTTCAATTTTGCCGAATGGAATTTGTTTATTCATATGGAGGACATCTGGGATTAAGGTGAGAGGAATGATTTTGTTGCGAAGACAATCTTGTAGAAATTTGAGCTGTAACATCTTGGCGTTGGCGGAGAGGTAGGAGCGACGGTACTTACGGAGGAGTCTGGTGGATGTTGGGAATTCCTGGGTGTTGTCAGGTGAGAACGCCATCGCGATCCTTAACTGTAGATTTGAATATCACACTAGTCCGTTATGGTAGTTATGAAGATGAAATCACACTTAAGTAGGAGTTCTTAGAATTTTATTTAACTTGCAGTCTATCTATACATATGGCATTGCTAGCTTCATGAAGATAATACACCTCTTCAGGTGCCAATAATCAACAAAGTTATCTAAATCCCGACATCACTCCCAGACTGGGGTACCGTCTTCTTCCAACCCTCAAAAAACAAACGCTGGCCGACCGTTAAAGGGAATTGATGGGATGCCTTGTTGTTGTTGCTAGGGGGGTGGGGGGGGGTGAGGTGCCTTGTGGTTATTAGGGGAGTGGTTGAGCCAGGGTAGGCAGATGCCTTTTGTGCAAAAAAAAAAATTTTTTTTTTTGGCTTGGTGTATTTAATAAGTCTTTCATAATGAATAGATCGAAAATTGGGTGGGCTTTAAATTTGCCTGGGGACAAATCAAAGATCTTAGAATGAGCAATTGATATGGACTCAATTGTTTTAAGTGTAACTTCTTCAGCTTGTATAGGATACGATACCACACTGTCCTGACCCACATTGACCGCTGAAAGAGGAGAGTGATTCATGGATTGTCAGGAGGTGGGGGTGGGATGAGGTTGTAGGGTTGACATGGGTAGCTGGATGTGTTGTGGGGTTGACATGGGTAGCTGGATGTGTCCATGCTCGCTTTGTTATATTTTCGTTTATTGTTGATTCTCTCACAATGGTTTGGTTGATGATAGGATGGGCTTTGAAGTTACCTGGGGACAGATTAATGTTCTTCGTATTTGCAATCAAGATAGCCTCAATAATATTACGTATAGAGTAATTTCCAGAAGGATGAAGAATGACTGGGTTATTAAGATCTAATGGGTGATCCTTATCATGAAAATGCCTAGCGATCGAATTATTGTGGTCCCCCTGCGTATTTATTGCTTGTGCCAATAGCATCTCTCGAATACAGTTTTTCCGATCTGGCCAATGTATAAGTCATTACATACCTTACATTTGATAGCGAAAACACTCCCAATTGTTGAATGATTTACTTTACTTCTTATTAAGACCTTACTAATAGTGTTATTGTACAGGAAGGAAACCTTACAAGCATTGTTCTTTAGTGCACTTCTAAGATTAGTTCCGTTGGGAGAATAGGGGAGAACTATACATTTATACCTATCCTCATTTGCAACATCTTTGTTATTGGGTGCATAAAGTGTCTTCCTAGCTTTCCAGTAAGCTTTGCTCAGATACCAGTTACGTTAGTATAGCTGCCTAAATATACATCTTATATGACTACATTCATCTGTCAGTCTTGTGGGATAACATATCCTTAGTGCTCTTAAAAACATGGGCATAACTACAGACATTTTCACAAAGTGATCATGTACTCAAAAAGAATGAATGTAGCTTTCTGAGTTGGTAGGCTTTCTGTAGATTTTAAAGGTCAAATAATCAGATTCTCTTGTTATCAACACATCAAGAAAGGGCAGTTTGCGTTCTTTTTCCCATTCCATCATGAATTATTGGTGAGATGGACATTGTTTAATTCATTAAAGAAAGCAACACAAAGACAACACATCATTTACCTATCTATACCAGACTTTCGGATGATTATTAATTGAAGTTTAATTTCAGTCCCAAAATATTCCTTAAATAAGTTGCTCAAAACAGGACTGAGTGGATTTCCCATAGCAAGACCGAATTTTTGTCTATAAAAATTACCTTCATCATCTTGAAAACATTGTTGGAGACACAAAACTGTACCCAGTCAATGAAAGTTTCAATGGGCAGGGGCAAGGCAAGACTGAGATTAGTCAATTTTCTCCTTATATATCTGATGGTTTCATCATTGGGGACTTCGGTGAAAAGTGAATTCACATCGAAGCTAATGAGTATGTGGTCAGGCAAATTAATGTTCCTAACTTTGTTCACAGTCTAAACTATTAATAACATGTGATGGAGAGATTTGTGTTTGAACAATGCTAAGATGTTTAGCTAACCATTTAGACAATTTATAACTAAGGGGAATTAACAGATGAGAAAATTGGTCTGGGGAAACATCCATCTTTGTGAGTTTTTGGGAGTCCACATGTATAGCGCAGAGAGGGAATCATCATCTTTACTGACTTCAGAATGTCCGGGTGCTTATTTAACAATTTATTAAGTCTGGAATTGAAAGTCATTACCTTATTATTAAGGGGATTGGATGTTAATGTTTCAAATGTTTCTGTATAATCTAAAAGATCCTGGAGTTTACATCTATAGTTCGCTGTATTCAAAATAACATAAACTGGCTGGTCTTGTCTGATTTTGTGATGTAAACATCTGCATTTTTCTTAAGGTTTACAATGGCTCTCTGGAATCTCTGCGGCATGTCACTACACTTAGAATTGTTTAGGCACTTAGAATTGAACCGGATATGAAATCAAAATCATGGATGGCGCCATTAGTGGACTTCACGATGGACACTAAATGTTTCACGCTGAAAGCATCCGTGGATTTGAAAGAAAAGGAGAGGCCATAACCCAGGGCAAGTTTCTCATCATGGGTTAAGGAATAGCACGAAAAATTGATGATGTTCTTATCAGGGTTTGATGCTTTCGCCCATAAACTGTTGTAGAACATTTTGTCTATTTTCCATTCCAGATGGTTTTTCTTTCTGATGATCTGGTCTCTTGTTCGTCTTCTTGCTTCACTTATAAGGTTGGCAGCAACGGCAGGGTCATCGTAGAAGGAGGAGAGTTCTCTAGTGGCACATCTGAGATTGTAGAAGTCGTGATCAGAGTCAGCTTTGGCATTGTCTATGTCTTACAGAAGGATTTCATGTTCAATTTTGCCGAATGGAGTTTGTTTATTCTTATGGAGGACATCTGGGATTAAGGTGCGAGGAATAATTTTGTTGCGAAGACAATCTTGTAGGGATTTAAGCTGTAACTTCTTGGTGTTGGCAGAGTGGTAGGAGTGACGGTACTTAAGGAAGAGTCTAGCGGATGTTGGGAATCCTGGGTGTTGTCAAGGTGAGAGCTCCAGTGCGATCCTTAACTGTAGATATGAATATCACACTAGTCCGTGATGGCAGTTATGAAGATGAAATCGCACCTCAGTAGGAGTTCTTCGAGTTTTATTTAACTTGCAGTTTATCTATACATGTGGCACTATTAGTTTCATGGAGACAATCCACCTCTTCAGGTGCCAATAATCAACAAAGTTATTTTAATCCTTACATCCATCCTGGGCTGGGGTACCGTCTATTTCCAACCCTCAAACACCAAAAACTGGCCGACCGTTAAAGCGAATTGGTGGGGTGCCTTGTGGTTATAAGGGGAGTGGTTGAGCCAGGGTAGACAGATGCCTTTTGGGCAAAAAAAAAAAAAAAGAAATCTTTTTCATTTTGGCTTGGTGTATTTAATGTCTTTCATGATCTGACTGATAACTGGATGGGCTTTAAAGTTGCCTGGGGACAAATTAAAGATCCTAGAATTAGCAACTAATATGGAGACAATTGTGTTACGTGTGACTTAGTCAGCGTGTATAGGATAAGATAGCACACTGTCCTGACCCACATTGACCGCTGAAAGAGGAGAGTGATTTATGGTTTTTCGGATGGGAGAGGAGGAGGAGGAGGAGGAGGAGGAGGAGGAGGATTGACCTGGGTAGCTGGGTGTTTCAAGGCCCACTTTTTTATATTTTCTTTTTTTCAATTCTCTCATAATGATTTAGTTGATGATTGGATGGCCTTTCAAGTTACCTGGGGACAGATTAAAGTTCTTAGCATTAACAATCAAGATAGCCTCAATAATATTACGTGTAGAGTAATCTCCAAAAGGATAAAGAATGACTGGGTTATTGAGATCTACTTGATCTTTATCATGACTATGTCTAGCGATCGCATTATTGTGGTCACCCCTGCGCACTCATTGCTTGTGCCAATAGCATCTCTAGGTTACAGTTTTTCCGGTCTGGCCAATGTATAAGTCATTACTTATTTTACATTTGACAGCGTAAACACTCCCAATTGTTGAATGATTTCGTCTACTTCTTATTAAGGCATTACTGATAGTGTTATTGTTCAGGAAGGCAACCTTACAAGCACTGTTCTATAGCACACTTCTAAGATTATTAAGTTGGGAGAATAGAGAAGAACTACACATTTAGACCTATCCTCGTTTGTAACATCTCTGTTATTGGGTGCATAAAATGTCTTCCTAGCTTTCCAGTAACCTTCGTTCATAAACCATTAAGGTAGTATAACATCTTATATGACTACATTCATCTGTCAATCTTGTGGGATCACATATCCTTGGTGCTCTTAAAAATATGGACATAACTACAGACATTTGAATAGAGTTATCGTGCACTGAAAAATAATGAATGTAGTTTTCAGAGTTGGTAGGCTTTCTGTAGATTTCAAAGGACAAATAATCAGATTCTCTTGTTATCAACACATCAAGACAGGGCAGTTTGCCTTCTTTTTCCCCATTTCATCTTGAATTTAATGGTGGGATGGACATTGTTCAATTCACTAAAGAAAGCAACACAATCTTGGGAAGATGGCTACAAGGACAACACATTATTAACGTATTTAAGCTAGACTTTCGGATAATTATTAATTGAAGTTAGAATTTCAGTCTCAAAATATTCCATAAATAAGTTACTAAGAATAAGACTGAGTGAATTTCCCATTGCATGACCGTATTTTTGTCTATAAAAACTACCTTCATCATCTTGAAAAACATTGTTGGAGACACAAATCTCTACCAAGTCATTGAAAGTTTCAGTGGGCAGGGGCAAGGCAAGACTGAGATTAGGCAATTTTCTCCTTAGATATGTGATGGCTTCATTAATGGGGACTTTGGTGGAAAGTGAATTCACATCGATGCTAATGAGTCTATGGGCAGGCAAATTGATGTTCCTAACTTTGTTCACAAAGTCTAAACTCTTAATAACATGGGATTGAGAGATTTGTCCTTAAACATTGCTAAGATGTTTGGCTAACCATTTCGATAATTTATAGCTAGGGAACATCCATCTTTATAAGTTTTTGGGAGACCATATATATAGGGGAGAGAGGGAATAATCATCTTTACTAACTTCAGAATGTCCGGGTGCTTATTCAACAACTTATTAAGTCTGGAGTTGAAAGTCAGTACCTTATTATAAAGAGGATTGGATGTCAATACTCCATATGTTTCTGTATAATCTAAAAGATCTTGGAGTTTATATCTATAGTCCGCTGTATTTAAAATAACAAACTGGCTACTCTTGTCTGATTTTGTGATGTATATATCTTTTTTTTTTAAGTTGCAATGGCTCTCTGGAATCTCTGGGGCATGTCACTACACTTAGAATTGTTTTCACTAGTCAAGGCACTTAGAATTGAACCGGATATAAAATAAATATCATGGATGGCGCCATTAGTGAACTTCACTATGGACACTAAATGTTTCACACTGAAAGCATCAGTGGATTTGAAAGAGAAGGAGAGACCATAACTCAGGGCAAGTTTCTCATCCAGGGTTAAGGAATAGCACGAAAGATTAATGATGTTCTTATCAGGGTTTGATGCTTTCGCCCATAAACTGTTGTAAAAAATCTTATCTGTTTTCCATTCCAGATGGTTTTTCTTTCTGATGATCTGGTTTCTTGTTCGTCTTCTTGCTTCGGTCATACGGCTGGCAGCAACGACAGGGTCAACGTAGATGAAGGAGAGTTCTCTAGTAGCACATCTGAGATTGTAGAGGGCTTGGTCAGAGTCAGCTTTAGCACTGTCTATATGTTGCAGAAGGATTTCATGTTCAATTTTGCCGAATGGAGTTTGTTTATTCTTATGGAGGATATCTGGGATTAAAGTGCGAGGAATGATTTTGTTACGAAGACAATCTGTAGGAATTTGAGCTGTAGCTTCTTGGTGTTGGCAGAGAGGTACGAGTCTGGTGGATGTTGGGAAGTCCTGGGTGTTGTCAGGTGAGAACTCCATCGCGATCCTTAACTGTAGATATGAATGTCACACTAGTCCGTGATGGTAGCTATGAAGGTGAAATCGCACTTCAATAGGAGTTCTTAAAGCTTTATTTAGTTTGCAGTTTAAATATACATATGGCAGTACTAGTTTCATGGAGACAGTCCACCTCTTCAGGTACCAATAATCTACCAAGTTATTTCAATCCCTACATCACTCTCATGCTGGAGTAAATATCTGCTCCAAATCCTCAGATAGCAGATATTGGCCAACCGTGAGAGACTGCCATTTTTTTGGGGGGGTGATTGTGCCAGGGTAGGCAAATGCCTTTTTGGCGATAAAGAATTTTTCTAGCCATGGTGTATTTAATACTTCTTACATAATGATTTTTTGATAATTGGATGGGATTTAAAGTTAGCTGGGGACAAACTACAGATCCTAGTATTAGTAATTAACACGGGCTCAATTGTGTTAAGTGTGACTCAGTCAGCGTGTATAAGATATGATACTACAATGTCCTGACCCACATTGACCGCTGACGGGGGAGAGTGATTTACGGTTTGTCGGGGGGGAAGTGATTTACGGTTTGAAATCCGGCAAGGCGGCAGGATCGGGTGGTATTGCAGTTGAATTTATCAAGAGAGGAGGTAACTGTATTGTTGATTGGTTGGTAAGAATATTTGATGTATGT
Source organism: Panulirus argus (assembly GCA_038088735.1). Taxonomy (NCBI): domain Eukaryota; kingdom Metazoa; phylum Arthropoda; class Malacostraca; order Decapoda; family Palinuridae; genus Panulirus; species Panulirus argus. The sequence goes on from JAYMFT010070426.1 coordinate 9,184, forward strand.
ATGGTTCATGGTGAAGTACCTGAGGATTGGCGGAATGCATGAATAGTGCCATTGTACAAAGGCAAAGGGGATAAAGGTGAGTTTTGAAACTACAAGGGTATAAGTTTATTGAGTATTTCTGGAAAACTGAATGGGAAGGTATTGAATGAGAGGGTGAAGGCATGTACAGGCCATCAGATTGGGGAGGAGCGGTGTGGATTTAGAAGTGGTAGAGGATGCGTGGATCAGATGTTTGCTTTGAAGAATGCATGTGAGAAATACTTAAGAACAAGTAGATGGATTTCTTTGTAACATTTATGGATCTGGAGAAGGCACATGCTAGGGTTGATAGAAAGGCTTTGTGGAAGGTCTTAAGAATTTGTGGTGTGGGTGGTAAACTTCTGGAAGCAGTGAGAAGCTTTTATCAAGGGTGTAAGGATATTGACGAGTAGGAAAAGACGAGAATGATTAGTTCCCAGTGAAAATCGGTCTGCGGCAGGAGTGTGTGAGTCACCATGGTTGTTTAATTTGTTTATGGATGGGGTGGTTAGGGAGTTTAATGCAAGAGTTTTGTAGAGGGGGCGACTATGCAATCTGTTGGGGATGAGAGGGCCTGGGAAGTGAGTCAATTGTTGTTCGCCGATGATACAGAACTGGTGGCTGATTCGAGTGAAAGACTGCAAAAGTTGGTGACTGAGTTTGGTAAAGTGTGTGCAAGGAAAGAGCTGAGAGTAAATGTGAATAAGAGCAAGTTATTAGGTTCAGTAGAGTTGAGGGACAAGTTAGTTGAGGAGTGAGTTTGAATGAAAAAGAATTCTAGGAAGTTAAGTGTTTCAGGTATCTGTGAGTGGACTTAACAGCAAATGGAACCATGGAAGCGGAAGTGAGTCATAGGGTGGGAGAGGGGGCGAAGGTTCTGAGGGTGATGAAGAATGTGTGAAAAGAGAGAACATCATCTCGGAGAGCAAAAATAGATATGTTTGAAGGAATAGTAGTTCCAACAATATCATATGGTTGCGATGCATGAGCTATAGATGGAGTTGTACGGAGAAGGGTGGTTGTGTTGCAAATGAAATGTTTAAGGACAGTATGTGGTATGATATGGCTTGATCGCGTAAATATTGTAAGGGTAGAAGAGATGTGTGAAAACAGAGAACATCATCTCGGAGAGCAAAAATGGGTATGTTTGAAGGAGTAATTGTTCCAGCAATATTATATGGCTGCGAGGCATGGGCTATGGATAGAGTTATACGGAGGTGGATGTGTTGGAAGTGAGATGTTTAAGGACAATATGTGGTGTGAGATGATTTGATCGAGTATGTAATGTATGTAAGGGTAAGAGAGATGTATGGTAAAAAATGAGTGTGGTTGAGAGAGCAGAATAGGGTGTTTTGAAATGGTTTGGATGTATGGAACGAATGAGTGAGGAAAGGTTGACAAAGAGGATATATGTTTCAGAGATGGAGGGAACAAGGAGAAACGGATGACCAAATTGGAGGTGGAGGGATGGAGCGTAAGGGATTTTGAACGGTCGGGGTCTGAACATGCAGGAGGGTGAAAGAAGTGCAAGGAATAGAGTGATATGGAAAAAATATGGTATACTGGGGTCGACGTGCTGAACCAGGGCATGTGAAACGTATGGGGTAAACCATGGAAAGGTCTCTGGGGCCTGGATGTGGATAGGGGGCTGTGGTTTCGGTGCATTTCGCATGACGGTTAGAGACAGAGTGTGACCAAATGTAGCCTTTTTCGTCTGTTTCTTAGCGCTACCTTGCTGACGCAGGAGAAAGCGATGCTATTTCCTGTGGGCCTTGTCGGCGTCAGGAATGGATGGAAGCCTGCAAGTATGAATATGTACATGTGTATATATGTATATGCATGTGTATATATATATGTAAGTATATATGTATATGTTGGTATGTATATGTATGTATTGTGAATATATGTGCATGTATGTATATATATATGTGTATATGAGTGAATGGATCTTTCTTCGTTGGTTTTCTGGCGCTACCTCGCTAATGCGGGAAACAGCGATAGAAAAAAATAGAATAGAAAAGATATATAAACATGTTTTCTCTATCTATTATACTTGATCGCTGTTTTTTGCGTTAGCCAGGTAGCACCAGGAAACAAACGAAGATCCATTCACTCATACACACATATATACATACATGCACATATATGCACAATACATACTTATAATACTAATATACACATATATACATACTTATACATACTAATATACACGTACATACATACATATATATATACACATGCATATACACATATACACATGTACACATTCATACTTGCTCGCCTCCGTCCATTCCCGACGCCAATCCGCCCCACAGCAAATACCATCGGCATCCCCTGCGTCAGTGAGGTAACGCCAGGAAACAGACGAAAAGGCCACATTCGCTCACACTCAATCTCTAGCTGTCATGTGTGGTGCACCGAAACCACAGCTCCCTATTCACATCCATGCCTCACAGAAATTTCCAAGGTTTACCCCCAGACGTTCCACATGCCATTGCCAGCACGTCAACCACGGTACACCACATCGTTCCATTTCACTCTATTCCATGCACGGCTTTCACCCTTCTCCATGTTCACGCCCCGACTGCTCAAAATCCCTTTCACTCCATCCTTCCACCTCCAATTTGCTCTCCCGTTTCTACTTCTTCCCTCAACCTCTGAAACATATATCCTCTTTGTCAACCTTTACTCACGCATTCGTTCCATATGCCGAGACCATTTCAACACATCCTCTTCTGCTCTCTCAACCACACTGTTTTAATTACCACATATCTCTCTTACACTTACATTCCTTACTCAATCAAACCATCTCACACCACATATTTTCCTTAAACATTTCATTTCCAACACATCCACGCTCCTCTGTACAACTCTATCTATAGCCACGCATCGCAACCATATAATATTGTTGGAACTACTATTCCTTCAAAAATACCCATTTTTGCTCTTCGAGATAATGTTCTCTCTTTCCCCACATTCTTCATCACTCCCAGAACCTTCGCCCCCTCCCACACCCTATGACTCACTTCTGCTTCCATGGTTCCATTTGCTGCCAAGGCCACTCCCAGATATCTAAAAGACTTCACTTCCTGTAATATTTCTCCATTCAAACTTACATCCCAACTAACTTGTCCCTCAACCATGCCGAACCTCATAATCTTGCTCTTATTCACATTTGCTCTCAATTTTCTCCTTTCACACGCTTTTCCAAACTCAGTCACCAACTTCTGCAGTTTCTCACTTGAATCAGCCACCAGTGCTTTATCATCAGTGAACAACAACTGACTCACTTCCCATGCCCTCTCATCCCCAACAGACAGCATACTTGTTCCTCTCTCCAAAACTCATGCATTAACCTCTCTAACTTTATCTTCAACAGCAACCAATCACTCTCCTCTCTTCTTACTTGTACATATGACTTACATCATTGGTAAAAATTTCTCAATGCTTCTTGCAGCTTACCTCCCACACCATATATTCCTAGGATCTTCCACAAAACATCTCAATCAACCATATCATATGCCTTCTCCAGATCCATAAATGCCACATACAAATCCATCTGCTTTTCTAAGTATTTCTCACATATATTCTTCTAAGTAAACACCTAATCCACACATTATCTACCCCTTCTAAAACCACACTGCTTCTCCGTAGTCTGATGCTCTGTACATGCCTTCACCCTCTCAATCAACACTCTCCCATACACTTTTCTAGGAATACTCAAGAAACTTATGCCTCTGTAGTTTGAAAACTCACTTTTATCCCCTTTGCCTTTGTACAATGGCATTATACATGCATTCCACCAATCTTCAGATAATTCACTGTGATCCATACATACACTGAATATGCTTACCACCCAATCAACAACACAGTCACCCCCTTTCTTAATTAAGTCAACAACAATACCATCCAATCCTGCCGCCTTGTTGGAATTCATCTTCCACAAGGTTTTCACCACCTCTTCTCTCTTCACCCAACCACTTTCCCTGACTCACTTTGCACACCATTCTGACCAAAACACCCTACATCTGCCATTCTTTCATCAAACACATTCAACAATCCTTTCTAAATACTCAGTCCATCTCCTCCTCACTCAGTCAACATCTGTTTTCACTTCCCCACTTACCCCCTTCATCAAGGTTCCCATTTGATCTCTTGCCTTATGCACATTATTTACCTCCTTCCAAAACATCTTTTTATTCTCCCTAAAGTTTAAAGTTACTCTCTCGCCCCAACTCTGATTTGCCCTCTTTTTCAACCCTTATACCTTCCTTTTGACCTCCTGCCACTTTCTCTTATACATCTCCCAGTCATTTGCACTCCTTCCTTGTAAGTATTGTCCAAAAACTTCTCTTTCTCTTTCACTAAGAACTTTACTTCATCATCCCACAACTCACTACCCTTTCTAATTTGCCCACCTCCCACCTTTCTCATGCCACATGCATCTCTTGTACATGCCATCACTGCTTCCCTAAATACATCCTATTCCTCACCCACTCCCCTCACATCATTTGCCCTCACCTTTTGCCATTCTAAACTCAATCTCTCCTGGTATTTCTTCAAACAAGTCTCGTTTCCAAGCTCACGTACTCTCACCACTCTCTTTCTCCTGGATATTTTCTCTTCTTTTTTGAAAACCTAAATAAATCTTCACCTTCGCCTCCACAAGATAGTGATCAAACATCCCACCATCTGCCCCCCTTAGCACATTTACATCCAAAAGTCTCTCCTTTACATGCCTATCAATTAATACACAATTTAATAATGCCCTTTGACCATCTCTCCTACTCACATATGTATACTTGTGCATATCTCTCTTTCTAAACCAGGTATTCTCAATCAGCAGTCTTTTTTCAGTACACAAATCCACAAGCTCTTCACCATTTCAATTCACAACACTGGATACCCATGTGCACCAATTATGCCCTGAACTGCAACATTACTCACCTTCACATTCAAATCACCCATCACTAATACCCGGTCTCGTGCACCTAAACTGCTGACACACTCACTCAGCTGCTCCCAAACACTTGCCTTTCAAGACATTTTTTCTCATGACCAGGAGCATAAGCACCAATAATCACCCATATCATGCCATCCACTTTCAGTTTTACCCATATCAATCTAGAAATTACTTCCTTACACTCTATCACACACTCCCACAACTGCTTCAGGAGTAGTACCACTCCTTCGATAGCAATTGTCCTCTCACCAATCCCTGACTTTACTCCCAAGACATTTGCAAACCATTCTTCCCCTTTACCCTTGAGCTTCGTTTCACTCACTGCCAGAACATCCAGGTTTCTTTCCTCAAACATACTATCTATCTCTCCTTTCTTTTCATCTTGGTTACATCCACACACATTCAGACACCCCAATCTGAGCCTTCGAGGAGGATGA
>JAYMFT010070437.1:0-14600 GCA_038088735.1 Panulirus argus
ATATATATATATACAACGCCCAAGAACTTGATATTCCTTACGTACATTGCAGATCGAATTCAAATGATGTGTTTGCGTGTGTGTGTGAGTGTGTTAGTTTCCTTTCATTCCTATGTTCTTACACGTAACTCAGACACGTTGTCTGTGGTTATGTATCTTAGTCTGTATGCCAACTGTTTGGTCAGTGTTTCACGTGACAGTGGGTGCACGATGCTTCAAACTGTTTCTCTGCTAAGACAAGGCATCCCAGTATGTCAGCATTCCTGCCTTCTTGCCGACTGGGCAATCGACTACAGTTTAGTACTTTGGTGTGAGCCAGACCGGGGGATGTGGGAGATGACACTCTGGTGTTCATTCCAAGAACTACGACTGGCAGTGTATGCATATCTTATCTATTTGCAACTAAAGCACACTAAGGAACCCTAGCTTTGGCTCCCACCCAACACATCGACCTTAGTTTATGCACCATAACTGTGATTTACCGGAGAATATTGTATTGAATATATTGGCTCCTGCCAGAGCTACCACAGTTAACAGCGTGGGCTCACCATCACGGCTGCTGCTGCTGCTGGTGACAGTGCTGTGGTGGATACGTCACTCAGCAGTGTGGCCTCACCACCGCAGCTGCTGTTGTTGCTGTTGATACGGTTGACAGTTCTGTGGCGGATACGTCACTCGAGAGGGTTGCCTCACCACCAAAGCTAGCGGTGCTGGAGACGGTTCCTCCGTCTCTACACGTCCGTAATGGAACTCAATGTTCCATCTGATATCATACGAACGGTCTTATCCTACCTTCTCCTGTCTTAAGCTCTTCTGCATCACCGCAAAACACAATTTTGATCCCCGATGACGGGCTGAACCTTCTTCCCCATGCTTTCCGTCTTGCTACACCTTGTGTCAAATACATCCCCTTAATGCTTCAAATGAACAATATGATGGATGCTAATGCACCAGCTTAATGTCATATGAACAGCTTGATGCACCTCAATACATCCACTTTATGTGTCTTCTGAACAGGATGCTGCATCTCAATACTTCTGTTTAATGAGTCAAATGAAGAGGACCATAATCCATGCACTTAATGTCTTGTGGACAGTCTAATACATCTTAATTCATTCACTTATGTGGTGTGCGAAAATGCATGGACTTTGCTGCGTCATATGGATAGTATAATGTTAAATACATCAATCTATGCAAGCTGAGAGAGCTTCCCCGTGATGTAGTAATGAAATGCAAAAATCAGTATTAGCGAGCTCTTTTATATATAAACAAGATTAAATGTATAAATAAAAAGTAAATGAAAAATAAAATTAAATCAAATAAATAATCCTGTACTGCTAACAGCACATCAAACATTCAAGGCTATTTAACATAAACCGTATCATCCCCTCGTTATTCCAAACATAACTCCGTTATTACGATAATCACAGCTACAAAAAAAAAAAAAATCAATGCGCGACATCTAGTCGCAGTACGTGAGGCAGTGTCCTGTGTGTGTGTGTGTGTGTGTGTGTGTGTGTGTGACAGTGATGGGGGAAGGACGCCCCAGTGCCTCGTGACCCAGTACCTGACTCCTGACATGTCATGAGGATTACGGTGGGTATACACACAAGCCTTACCCACCCTCCTCTTCCTCCCTCAACCACCACGTCACACGCTCGACTCTCCTGACAGCCTCTCCGTTACGTTCCTCGTGCATCCCTCACACTCTCTCTTGTAACAGTAAAGCTACACTTCCACCGTGGGGCCCCCTGTCTTTAACACAGCTCCTGAGAAAGCGGCACTCTGGTCACTTCAACTTTGCGGGTACGACTCGGAGCTCCAATTTTAGAGCAGGCTAAAGGATCCAACTGAAACCTTTCCTTGACATCCCCGACAAAGCTCCTAAAGACAGCTGAGTTTCTCTCCTACACCTTGCCCTCAATGCAACTCCCCGACGACTCCGCCCCTCACAACGCCTGAAGGTAAGTCATTTAGTCTCTACTTAACACCTCCCCCCCCCCCCCCGCAGCAGCTCCTGTGTCTGTTTCTCCTCTGATATTTATGATCATAAAAACGGCTGAGCTTCTCCCCGACCTCATTACAGCTCCTGACGGTGTAGGGCTCGAGTGGTCCTCCCCTTCCCCTTCCCTCATCCCCACCGTCCCCTTCACTAAGAGTGGTCGGGGCCCTGGGGGCCGGCACGTCCGGTAGACAAGAACGGCACAGAAGATCCGATTCACCTTCCGCGTCACGTCCCCGTGTCAGAAAACTTGCCATAACTTCTCCGACTTGAAAAGAGCTCCTGAAGGCCTTTATGGGAATAAATCAAAGCAGGTCGTGACACGAGGGAGGCATCAGGCCGGCCCCATTCCTCACTATCCGTAAGAACCATTCAGGGCATCAATCCTCCCGCGGGAGCTACCTGTGGTTCCTCCTCCTGTCATGCCTACCGTTAAAACGACAACGCTGATGCACCTCCAACATCTGTCACTGTCAAACGTGAAGAAATATATAGTGCTCAAGGGATGGGGAATGTGTGGATGTTGGAGGGGTGTGTACGTAAAGTTGGTGGAGGCGCGCCGGGCATCCTCTGGTGTGGTGAAATGGTAGGCGCACGTGTGTGCAGTATGTGGAGGCAGGCCAGGCATGCTTTAGGTGGTGGAATGATACGCGTTCGTGCAGTAGGTGGAGGTACGCTGATCATCCTCTGGTGTAGTGGAGTAGGTTCGTGCAGGGGGTGGAGGTACGCTGATCATCCTCTGTTGTGGTGGAGTAGGCTTGTGCAGGAGGTGGAGACAGGCTACCTATCTTTACAGTGAATCACGAGAGATTACTTACCGCTACAACTCCCGCCCTGAATGGTTCCGGCACAAAAGACTTGATACACAAAGGGAATATGAATCGGGGAGGAGGAGGGGGCATTGTCACAAGGCTTCCAGGGAAGATGAGTGGGGAGAGGATTTACCGGGAGACGACTTATTCTGATGCTGTGAGTTTACATTCACATATTTATCGGTCCTGACGCTCACGCAACACAACACACGGACAATGCTTTCCACGGATGACCGCAGCACCGAAATCCATAGAGCGAAAACGAGTTTACAACGAGACGGTTAAGGAGAGTGCCTAACCCCTCGAGCACCAACGGTACGACTGCTGAGCGTCGTGACGGTACGACCCTCGACAACGACGGTGCGATCTTAGGACACGATGGCTTGGCCTTTGAAGAACCTGCCCCAACCAGGCCATCCCACTGTACCCAAGGGTCTGAACTCAAGACTCTCAAAACTGATTGACGTACGAAGAGCGGTTCAGAGACTGCCCCCCTCCTGTACAACCACAAGCCGACAATGACTAGTATATATACACGACGTTGTGCACGTAAGACACGATATCATACAATATACACGACTGTATTCTCTCTATAAACTTATACACTACGTAATATGCACGACTGTATTATACATGACAACTCATTGTATAAATACAAAAGTATACCTGTACATGGAATATACATACATCAAACAGTATCAGTGTATACAGAGAATATAAACATTAGGACACTAAATAGACTTCACACGCAAATTATCCTAAATCAGGCCAAAACTAGAATAATGCGCCTCAATTTTGGTCTTCGAACTTAAAGAACTAACAGACAAGGGCCAGATGAGGGTTGCGCAACAATGATGGCACATGAATTAAAAGAACTGAATTACTGGGAAAATTTAAAGGTATTTAATCTGTCCACCTCGGAAGAGAGAATTGGGGATGGCCTGATCACATCCTTTTAGTTTTTCAACCAGTCTGCTAAAGTCAGCCGAGAACAGACAGTTCTAAGAATGATGTAAGGACAGGTCAACCAGAGGTTATAACATGAAATTAACCAAGAAACTCGTCAGGAAGGATGTAAAGAGGATCTTAATAGAGCACATGAGTTGTAGATAAAAGGAATCAACTGAACGAAGAACATATAAGAATTTGAGATGCTGTACGACTGGAAACAATTATCAGGAGGTGAGGTCCCCACGAGTGCAAAACTCTCTTCCCACCCTCTCTCCCCGTAACAAAACAAATAAGTAATCACAGGCGACCAGATGACCCGCAGAGCAGTGTGGCAAGCTGAGCTAACAGCTGACCCAATAACAACAACAACCAAGATGGATAACCAGTCCCGCGGGAACACACTGGCGGATCCAGAGGGGAAAATGTTTATAAAATACAGTTCAGCTGCCGGTGACGTGAGGCACATGTTGCCATAAACGCTGACGTGTTTACGTTCACACACACACACACACACACACACACACACACACACACACACACACCACACACCTCATCATTCAGCGGCATACAAACCACACATACAACGCACTGGTGATGCACAGTTCCCCACCCACCCCCAAAACATGACACACACACACATAAAACAACTCAAAGTCAACGTCTCCTCCGCCAAGAGGAAACTTCCGACTCACTTCGCCACCTTCACTGTCCACACATTTTAAGGAATTTCGCCGTCAAATCCGGCTAAGTGACAGGGATGTGAGACGGTCGCCCCCCGGAGCCCCATCCCGTAAATGAATGTTAATGAGTCGTGTGGGTGAGCCGAGTGTGGGGGGAGAAGGTCGAGTGTTACCTGACACTGTGGACATATGGACCAGACTGGTGCCACATATCTGGCGGGAAGGGAAACATTACTGTTGGGTCTGGCTACCTTTGGGACGTCAAAACAGGCCAGAGAAGAGCCTTATCTAATCTGTGTCAAGACAAGGGATTGAGTCCTTTACCTGAGAGAGGGAATGGACGATCTGTCGTTACCAGAGGAAGGATAAGCCTAGAGCACACAATCGAATAGCCAACGTTAAAGGTAGTCTGTAAACTGAATCGTGTACCTGAGAACTTGTCTAACAAGGTAATCTGATTTCACCGAAATATTCCACAATTCGAATAACTCACTGTTTGATAACTAATCTTTAGGTATTACAGACCACTAGGACAAACACACTTTCGTCATAAAATCAAATAAACTTAGCGCTGATTCTCAATTGTGTGTTAACCTGGAGAAATTATTACATTCGTGATGCCCCGTCTCTTAACCGTGTATATATGTACCATATCTATATTCTTATGTGTATACATATACACATTCCAGCCTAAGCCGTGTGTGTGTGTGTGTGTGTGTGTGTGTGTGTGTGTGTGTGTGTGTGTAATGAGTACGGTTCATACTAATACATCCTGAGCTACAAACCACATGAAAGAATTTTCGTCCAAGAAAATAAAGAATGCATTTAGGCGGTGGTTCTGTAAATACTAGCGCTGGAGATAATAGACGGTACTGATGGCACTGAGAATTATAGTAATGGTGTTGGTGGCAGGGAACTGTCGTGAGGTACTGGTGAGAGCTGAGGATGACTGTAGTGATGACGCTGGTGGCAATTAGGAGAAGTGTAGTGATGGTGTTAGTGGCATCGACGATGACGAGAGTGATGACTAGGGATGATGGCACTGAGGATTATGACAGACGAGGTGAAATCCGAACTATCAAATTAGAGACATGAAATGAATTTGGCAGCGACGATGAACTAAATGAACATAAAGTCTGGATGATGGACAGACCTCTAGAACAAGACGGTGAAGGGAAGACAATGTGGTCAAGAAGTGGACATCGTATCAAGTTACGGGGCAGGGCACGGGTGAACCTTCCGTGCGATTTAGATAATTTATCACATATTTCATATCATTTGGGAAATATTGTTGTGTAACGCGTACCAACTGTGACCTGTATCCAGTTGCTGTACAGACTAGTAGCAGGCAGTCACCAGGCTCTGGTGACAGAGTGTGGAAGCTATCAAACTCCTCAACACAGAGAAACACACCAGCGCGACTTGTTCTGCGGCGTGGGTCAGCAGGATGTGGTGTATTAGCTCCCAAGCTGCGGGACTGGTTCGTACTTCAGATCCGAGGCTGATGTAAAACTAAATGGAACCTCATGTTCAATTCATATCCTGCCGCCAAATATCACTCGTAGTCCTAAAAATAAGATAAATAAAAAGATGAAAAAGAGAGAAGTGGACCCTAATTATCCCTGGCCTGCGTCACGACGCTCGGCAGACATGAAAGGAAGGATTTTTGAAATATTTATTCACGAAATTCCTGAGAGATTTGAATTAGCTTTTGAACTTTTAACTAATTTAAACTTTCTCGCAGTTACGGCTCAGTACGGCAGAATTAGGGGTAAACGTTGGTTTATTTGCCTATGACTCAAAAAGCTTAAAAGCTTCCTGCAGCTTAAATTCTTCCTAGAGCTTAAACGCAAAAAATGCTTGCCGTACTTTTTTTTTAATGACTGATATATTTTTTCCATGCAAACCTGCTTGCCTTCAAAACATTTTACCAAAAGCTGGGTCCTGAGTGATCCCCCATCAGGCTCTGTGACACCTCAAAGGTCCGTGACTATTGCACACTTCCTCAGAAGTACTGCATCGCTCTTTGGTGACGAGATGGAGATTTAGCCTCAAGACAGCCTGAGCTAAGTGTCAGGGAACCGATACGATCTTATCCCACTTTTCCTATCCACCATCTACCTCCACTCTGGTAACACCACAAGCCTCAGACGGAGCCAGTCACCAGTACTGTGGCGCCTCTTGTTAACTGCCAACAAATGACGCTAACAGTCAAGTGTGTGTGTCCGTGTGTGTGTACGGTCCTGCTAATTCTTTCGCATTTTCAATTCTGATTTACTAGCCAGCCCATGTCACAATCTATTCAAGTATAATAATCATTCAAGTACATTCGCTTTATTTTCTCGCTCAGGGAGTGTAGGTGTCCCCGGCAACTGCCCTTCATAATCGCCAGGCACACAATAAACAGGTGGGCGTGCCAGACCCTCGGGAGATAAACTAGTCAGTAGGGGCTGACCAACCGATCCACTGCCAGTCTCGCAAGTTTAAGCTTCGAACCGTCCGCCATCACGCACATTTACTTTAAGAGAGCTATATCTATCCTCCTCAAAACACGACCATATACACACCCTTGGCTGCTGTTCAATCAGCTCGCTGCACACACACATTTCTCTATTCACTCTACCTGGGCTTCCGCGATTATAATTCCAACAAGGTAATTCCCTATGTTAAGAAAAAAAATAGTCTGATAATCTCATTACTCGGTCTCCTCAAGAATTAATATACGATAAACTCACAGTTCACTTCTCTGGCTTGCTGACTCGGAAGCTTAGTCCAATTTCCTCCGTCAAATCCCGTGTGTCCTCAGACTAAGCTTCCATTTAACATGGCAGATGTTCAGCCTGTCTCATCTCTCAAATTACACCACCCTCTCGCACGAGGAGCTCTCCTCCTACCCCCTCGCCCTGTTGCTGAAGACAACCAACTTCATTACCTAAGTGAACTTTCTCTGTCATACGTGAAGCCCGGCCTCCCTCTTTCCTCCCCTGTCTCATTCACACCACCGTCTAATATCATCATCTTAAGTGAACTCCCACCTGCCCACATCTCGGGCTCCATCATCACTCAGTGTCAACCCCCGCACACCTTCGTGGCGTCAGATGCCACACAGCCTCCTTCTTCTCTGAAACTGTCTGTACCTTCATCAGACAAATTTCCCCTTCCTTTATCCTTTCGACTCCATCATTTTTAACATTACTTAACTACACACCAACAACCTTATCTCAGACTTTAAGAAACATACCATATCCCTTAAACCTTTTGTATTCACTTTTCATTCTCCAACTCCTCCAAGCTTTTTCAGTACCCTTAATTTCCCTAAGTAATCCTAGAGCAAGGACAGACTCACCTCTATAGCTAATCTCGCCATCTGGCAGAAAATATGGTGTGTTAGACCATAATTATGAACCTTTATCGTACAGGGAGGGAGTTTTACATTCGTGTTGCCTTTGTCTCTTACTCTTTCATATATGTATCAAGTTTCTACTCCTACGTGTGGCCTGTAAGGTTCTGTAAAAGATAATGAGAAATCACCTACGTGAGAAACAGGACGATTTGAAGGAGAGGATGTCATGTAAGCAAAGTTGTTACCAGAATCACGAAGCTGAGTTACAGGGAAAGCTTAAGAGGTTTTAAATTTGCCCACCTTAGAAGAGAAAGAGTAAGGGCTGACCTGATGTTTTAAAACAGATTAGTGACAGGGACAGTACACAGTTCTTCCAGAGACGTCGGATCAAAGCAGCCAACGTAGATGTATATAGTGTAGACTGTAATGAAGGCTGTGGGTGGGTCGCTTATCTCCACACTTTTCCTCACTCCAACTTTTTCATTTTCCCGCTTCCTCAAAAGCGCCGAGACTAATGTTTTCTTTTGCTTCTTTTCTGTTCTTTCACGTGAGGTCTAGTTTCACTGAGGGCTCCTGTCCGCGATACGAATCTTTTTGTTCTAAAAAAAAAAAATGACGCTTTAAACATGCGGGTGTTGGTCCGGAGGCGGTGGAGAACTGAGCGCACGACACACGGAAAGAGGCAGCAAAACAATCAGAAGAATAAACAACAAACGATAGGTACTGCTGTTAAGAGCGGGTGTGGAGTGGCTGGGAGTTTAGCTACACACAACAGGCACACACCTCCAGCCAGAAATGATGAAAACATGAAGTATACGACACACGGAGGAACGAACGGTACGAAAGATGAGGGCATGAACGGGGTTCGCAGTGTTGTTTGGCAAATGTGTACGTGTAAGCGTACGGTATTTTTTGGCGTTGCTCGAGTAAGCGCCTACTGATGTGTAACAAGTGTGAATGCCTGGCACTGTGTGTTTAGAATGAGTGAGTTTTGTTGAGCAGTGAGACTGAATGCATAGCATGGCTCTGAGTCGTATCTGCGAGCACGTGGTGTTCGCTTGTTATGAGTGAGTGGAAGATGCATGAATAGAATGTTGTGTTGTGTCGTATGCGGAAGAATGGCGTTGCTCACTTGTCATGCGTGAGGTGCGTGCTTAGTGAATGCGTGGTCTGGTGTGGGGAGTAAGAGTGAGCTTAGAGCGTTGCTGAGTAACGCAGAGTGAGCGCCTGTATCATGGATTACAATGAAGAAGACTGAATGCTTACTCACTAAAATCAGTGCTTGCTGTTCTTAGCTGAGAATAATAAAGCGCATGGTGCTGCTAACAGTATCATCGAGTGCTTGGTGCTTTATTGTGTGTGCATTAGCTGACAGTTATGTGCTGGGGTGCTACATACTACAGTATGTGTGGAGTGGCATAACACTTGTCCCTCCGGTAGGGTCGCGGGAGGGCGAAGCCTACATCTCAATACTCTGTTTCCTCAGCGTAGCAATAGCGTATTGCCCTCACTCAGAGCTGTGTGAGACACTCTCACTGGTAAGGTTTGGGACCTTATGTCCAGGTACTGCTATGAGGCAGATATCAACACTCCCTCACACTAGATATACACAGCGTCGACAATACTCCAGCATCGGTGTACCAGAAATCATACTACCAAGATTGGCACTTTAACGACGCTCAAGAAAGGCTAACCATTAAATGCTGATGGCTCATTCATATCCGGGCAGCGACCCATCTGAGGTATGGTCAACACCAAAAGACGCTCAGTAAACACAACGTTACGTCAGCCATCAAAATCAAGAGCAAGAACTGACAATAAATCACGCAGAGCCTAACAGACTGTGGACTAACACATCACCACTTGTAAATGTTCAATAATGTGAATCTGCAAAAGTCTTATTACCTTATCTATTCCTGTAAATTAATAAAATCAACCAATACTCCAGTAAATGATAATAGTAAATACAAATAGCAGTTACTAATCATCATGATAACCACGCAAAACGTAAATGATTAACTGGTACATTTCACCCGCATCTTAATTACACCTTTAGTAACCGCAAAATGAAATCTTTTTAAGCCACATCGTAAATTACGTCGTATTAATGAGGAAACTTCCCCCTCCCCCAACATGCTAAAACACATTCACATTTATAATGTAGCCATAAAACAATGCTTGAGCCACATACCAAATATAGCCAGTGGAAGACACACTCTTGGCGTTGATTCATAACCTCACACAAAGCAAGTTTATTTCTGTGATTCTCTGGTGACAACAAAATGACCAAATGAGGCAATTCATTCATGTGCCAACATTTTTACCCAACTAGGGAAAAGCGATTCACCTGAATGAGGAGATAACACCCAAAGATGGAGTACCTGCGTTACCTGAGGAAGAAATAACCTACTAACCCGACGAGCAAATGACTCATCAACGAAACAGAATACTGATTCATGTGAGAAGAGAGACACAGAAAAAGATGAGACAAGAAACTAAATAACTTGTATATGAAAGAAGGAAAGGACAGACCTCAAAACATCTGAAGCCAATAAAATGTGTAGATACATAATGATGCGCCGCTATAATATCTCATACAGTTTAACAAAATGACTGTCACCATACCCCTGGAAATGACTGTCACATCACGCACCTCGTGATGACTGTCACAACCCCATGCCCCTCGCGATAACTGTCGCAATCCTACGCCCTGGCACTGACTTTCCCAATACCACGCTTATCAACGTCTTACAACCATACGCCCCTAAAGTGGACTCTCAAAACCCTACGCCTCTAGTAGTGTCACAACCCCAAGGCCCGGGTGCCGTCTACCAACCCCATGACCGTGGTGCTGACTGTCAAAAATCCCACGTCCCTGGTGCTGCATCACAGCCCACGCCCTTAGTGGACTGTCAATACCCGCACGCCCCTTAATGCATAATTACGCTGTACTAACCCGGTCACGTCCACAATTTATGAGCCGCAAATTTCTATACACCGACGCTTATCCTCGACTTCAAATGAGAACCGTCAACCTCACTGAGGGATGGACTGACCTAAATTAGGTTCCCGGTCAAAGGTGAAGGAGTTTGGATATAATCTCGCTGCTCTCAGCCTAACAAGCGAATAACGACTCTTTGTTATCGGCAACTATGGGTTATTAATCTCGCATCCACCCCATCCCCCTACTCTAATACTCAGCCTACTAGGCAAATTTCTTCCCTGTGCTACTAATTCATATGGGCAAATAATCTCTTCCCCACAACCCTATCAGAGTTTCTGCGAAACGAACTGCCATGCAAGTCTCGTACCTGTGATGTTACTTCATACGAGTCACTTACCCCGTTCCCCTCAGAGACTCGGACGACCAATAAATCTCGTCCCTGTTCCGCTGGTTCGTACGGGTCAACTCGGACGGGTATCTTCAACCCACCTCAGGACTAAGCGAGGTAATTATATGGATATGGCTTTGGCAAAAGAATGGGAACTCATCTTAAAGACCTACACAACTGTGAGTAATCACGTTGTACAGGGCCTGGGAGCGCATTGCGTTGTGGCCCGTGGTGGCTAAGATATGTGGGTCCGGATTCTCCTGTGATCACTGACAAATCAGTAAAAGATAATTGAGTGTTACATACCTATTTGCACGGCACGGGAAGGGAGCTGAAAACTCGTGGAGCCCTCCGTGTCTAGCATGTTTTCTTTCATGCAACTTTTTAAACGCCTGTATGCTGTCAGCATTCACAGCCTCCACACTCAGATTTTACCACAGCATTCACAGCCTCCACACTCAGATTTTAGCAATCACTAACTGGTACTTTAAGATCGCGATCGTCTCCCCAATCTCTTCTCTCTTCCGTGGTGGACAAATTAATGGCCTCTAACCTCTAGCTAGTCAGCTCTATCATTTCCGATACCATCCTTGTCTGGACCTTACCTATTAGATCTTTGTGCCCTGTAAGAGGTGACTAAACTTGAGAATCATATTCTAGTTTTGGCTGTGATCTGGTCTACATCATGGATGACGCATTCCCGATTCCATTGTGTGTGTGTGTGTGTGTGTGTATGTGTGTGTGTGTGTGTGTGTGTGTACATACACAGGAGTAGACATGGTTCATATCTACAAGGTTAAGACATGGGGCAATACGAGTGTACAACACTCTCCCCGCAACACACAACTAATAATCACAAGCAATAATCAAACAAGCGTGTTGAACTCTCCCGTACTGTGCAGAGAGGTGTTTACACTGACACAAACACACACACAAGATACCCGCCCTTGTGTGTACTCGCATGCGCAAATGCTAGACACATACTGAGTTTTTTACAACATTCTGAACAGATAAAATATTAAACCACTTTAAAACCAATTTCTGTAAAACATTCTTCAAATGGATCTTTTAATCTCATTGATACTAGAGGAGACCAATGCTAATTCACAAAATAACTGACGACCAGTCTCTTTAGTTTGCTTCTTTTATATTGTATTTTCTAAGACATTTTAAAAATTTTAATCTTCGTGAAAGTACTTTGCCATAAAATGTTTCTGAAATGTTTCAATGACATATACCCCTTATTATATATTCATCTCTACAGTCAGAAAATTTAAGGATGTACCCAATTTTCCCCATTTAAGGGAGAAAATTCACTGAAATCTTACCATACCACAAAACAGCTTTTGAAAATAAAAATTCCACTGTACAACTGATCATCAAAAAGTAAACGGTTTTAAATGCATTATTACCAGAAAAAGAGAAATGAGACATAAAAGTGTTAAAGTAAATTTGGTAAAAGGAAAGTCTTTCAGATATTAGAATAACAAGAGAGTCACTGTCAGTTTTGGAAAGCAGTCTCTTATACATACACAAGAGAGTCACTGTCATTTTTGGAAAGCAGTCTCTTATACATACTGTACACTGTTGCGCGATAAAAGCAACTTTTGTTTATAGTTTTAACGACGTCCTAAAATATTCTTTGAACATGACATGTTTTTCAGACTTTTATTTCTGTTTTGCTAAAATTTAATACTAAGCAAGAAAACGCTTTCAAATTTTCACACATCTGGTTATAAAGGTAAAATAATTTTCTTGAAAGTTTTGTCAAAAGTCATTATAGAAAAAATAAATCTGGTACATCCAAGGTATAAAGGCTCTGATATTCATAAAAAAAAATCGTTACATGATATTATTACATAAATCCGCATCTTTTCTTTTTAACGACTCAGTGTTTATTTATAATATTAAGCGTTGAAATATTTCATATCTATGCTTCACCGCCTTTCTGTTTTTAAAATCGCACTATCTCGCTTTTATTTCTGTTTTCGTGTTATAGAATTCAATATTCCAGGCCTTTCGCAGTATAGTTTTAAACATTAAGTGGAGCTGGTAAAGCGCTCAAGCTCAGCCTTTTCTGTGCTGCGGCACACTTGTGTATTTTGTTTTAGTTTTACGGCGCAGAACTCTAGAGATTTTCCAGACACACCAGTTGAAAAGCTCTGGGGGTGTTCTAAAAAGTCAGTTTAAAAGAATGCAAATAATTGGTTGTGGTTATTTTGCCGACAAATCGGCACTAGTGGTCCAGATACTGTTTAACAGCCTAGCTTATGTATTTTACATTATTTCCGCTTTACTGAATCTACTGACTTTTTTTTTTCATATAATAGAGCTTTTATTTGCACGCGTCGAGATTCGTACAAATATTAGTTCTAATAAATGATCGATTTCAACCGCACTAAACCTAAAGGAATCGCGGGACACCTCATATACCCGTCGCCATCTTGCGGACTAGGCTGCTGAGTTTGGTTGACAGTCAAACCAGTCAACCTTACTTAACCCCTACCCGGGAGGCTCGACCCTTGCATACCTCACCGCACTCTAGAGGAAGCGAGGGGGAAAGTAATATAAAAATATATACATTAGTCGGCAAATGTTTCACCCAACAGTGCCGGTCAACCACTACCCTAATTTCACTCCTCGAGAAATACACTTGCACAGCGCGTTTTACGCTTTGATACTTACGTTTCCATCATTTAAGTTCTCTTGTCTCTGTTCATTCCTACTTTCGCATTATGCACACAGGCAGAGACTATTATTCTTGAAACTGTAACGTACAACACAAAATATTACGGAGAAATGTAGCATTTGTAACAGACACGTCACTGTTGGACAAATTTGTCTATATCAATGGCGTCTTGAGTCATGACTTGTCTGTGATACAAGAATGACTAAGAAAAGTTAATGTGCTAAACATTGTACATAACTCAGTGCTGTCCAAAATGTTCTTTATGATATGTCGAACTTCCTACTAAGTCAAACTATAGTCTAACATCACCAAAGCAGAAAAAATTCTACACGATTCACCGTAACTTTGGACCACATCCGACAAAACCCACTTATACCGGACCGATCAAATTTGTTCCAAATCGCAAAATTATGATGATGCCTTTCCAAAAATATTTCATTGTTTGAGACTTTCCTGGTCAATTATTCACTTGAAAACAATAATAATAAAGCCCCAAAAAATCAAGATAAGTTTAAATCAATAAAATTTCCATAAATAAATGCTTAAACGGAAAAAGACTTTCTTTTAAAAGAAGGTAGTACGCTCGGGTAAAATTTCTTGATATGTTTCCAAGGCGACTCGCCCTTTTAGTGCAGTAAAACAAAGGAAGAAAAAAATGATCCACCACAAAAACATTTACAGTGTAATTTACATCACAAGAACCAGGAGAGTTTGAATTACTGATATATATATATATATATATATATATATATATATATATATATATATATATATATATATATATATATGTG
>JAYMFT010070447.1:0-14600 GCA_038088735.1 Panulirus argus
ATATATATATATATATATATACACACCTAAAACCCAAAACGACTGGATGTGTGTAACACACAAATGATAAAAAGAAATAGAAAATGTGGATAATCCAGCCAGTTAGCCAGTATCCTCTCTGTCGTCTGCAAAGCAGGACTTGTCTGCTGGTGATCTTTACCATAGAATGCTGTGTCATATGCTATGCTTTTGCCATAATCCCATTGGCATTCTTGATGATTGTACAAATGGTGGTTGGAGGTAAGCCAAGATGGCATGCAGTTTCAACTGCACAATCTCCATTATTTTTGCGCTATTACATCAACTCTCCTGTCAGCGGTAATACTACTACATTGCCTCTTGCGAATGCAGGACAACTTTCCACTAGTACAACTGGTACTAGATTTTCCACTCATAGTTGTAAAAAGAATCCCAGGGATGTAGCATGACAGTATCTCAGAGCACAGAGCACTCACAACATTCATCTACTACATTGCTTACTGATTGGGTGGGAGGAAGCACCCAGCCATTGTGGAGGTTTAAGTTATGTTGGTCCTCTTTGTTTACATTAATAAAGGCATTAGTGCAAAACTTCAACAAATAGTGTCATGATTTATTGCAAGGATTTTGTTCTATCTATTTATCTGTCTATATTTCTGTTGCCAATTCCCTCTGGGAACTTCCATCAAGGGGGTCGCCATTGCAAAAGAGTCTCCACTTAAACCTGTCTTTACTTGCTTCCCTTACATACACCATTCTACATATTCTTCCCCGTTTCTCTCCCTTCAATATCCTTCCACTTTATTTCCCCATGTCACAGGTGGTCTTCCTCTCACATCAACCCCTTTAAGCATAATATCATTCACTCTCCTTGTAAACTCCCCATCTTACATTTCACCTATTCTGCCAATCCACAGTTCACTCCCTTTTCATTCCCTGCCATACCAGATCTCTTGTATAACCCTCCATTACTTTCTTCATTATATCTTGTTGTACCACATTATCCTCTCAAACTACTCATTTCCACAGCCTGGATTCTTTATCCTTGTGACTCATTCAGTGTCCATGTTTCAGCTGCTTAGGCCAGGGTTAGGTGGACTAAAGCCATCCCTGAATCCTGTCATCACCTCCATACTTTTCTTTGCCCACTGTAAGAATTTGTATAGTAATGGGCATACCAACAGAATGTTGTGGTACATTTTCGAGATATTTTGAATTATTTTTTTTTTTCCAAGGTCATTAATAGTAAGGTCATCTATTCAGAACATGGCCAGATGTACAGTGTAAAGGTCATGATAGACTATGCTGACTTCTACCTTAACCAACTTGGGAGCATCATATATCATATCACTAGGAAGATAATAGAATATTGATTAGATTTTATGATTATATGCATCATGAAGGTCAGGCACATAACTTTTCAAAAATTTGTATTGCTAGAGAATGTTTTAATTAGATCACTTGCAGATTTTGGCCTGCCGCCTCCATGATACCTGCCAGCAACCTGAAATTACCAAACTAGGATTCCACCCTCCCTTAAGGATGTTAAAAAGTGCATGTCATAAGTTTGATGTACAGAAAAAAAAAATTCTTTAAATCATGAATATTTCAGAATCCCCCTTCACCACAAGCTGGTCCTCAGAAAATCATGTTTGATGACTGGGGCGAATATATTGATGAGGCTACTAGGAGGCATTACTACTACAATACAAGAACACGGGAAAAGCGATGGAAGCCTCCACGAAAGGGAATTCATTCAGTTGCCATTCCAGAGGTAAGCTTATATGTGGTTGTTTAGTCCTTGTGATTAGGGAAGTCTTTTTATTACCTTTGGCTGAGTAAAAACATAAATGTCTAATATGTTTAAGTTGATGGGTAAGAGAAAATGTGATTAAAAGCAAGGTTATTAGGTTTCTATCAAGGGGTGGCCATGGCAAAAGAGTCTCCACTTATGCCTGTCCTTACATGCCTCCCTTGCATACACCATTTCATGCTTTCTTCCACCATTTCTCTCCCTCCAGTATTCCTCCACCCTGTTTACCTATGTCACAGGTAATATTCCACTTACACCAATCCCTTTAATTGTACTAACATATACTCTCCTGGTAAACTCCCAGTCTTACATTTTTTCCTTGTGCCCAAACCACCTCAAAGTATTTCGTTTCACCCATTCGACCGCTCCACAATTAATTCCCAATGCATTCCCAGCCACACCACATCCTTCATACACCCTTTCATTTTGTTTTTCTCGTTCCTTTTAGTCACACCACATGGTCCTCTCATTTCTTGACCTCTGTGACTCATTCCATGTCCAAGTTTTGGCTGCATAGGTCAGGGTTGCAAGGACTATGCTGTCCCTTAATCCTCTCTTCACTTCCATCCTTATACCTCTACCCTTCATTATTCTTGTAAGGGAAAGATTAAGTAAAAGATGCTTTGAAAGCTCAAAACCCAAATAGGCAGCTGGTTGCGAGGTATGCAAGGGATAGAGTGAATTTTAACTGTGTGGTTACAGAGGACAATGTGCTATCAATAGGCTGAATCAGGGGATATGAAGCAATCTGGGGAAACCACAGAAAGGTCTATGGGGTCTGGTTGTGGATTGGAGGTTTTTGGTTTTGGAGCATTATTCATGACAGCTAGAAAGTGGGTGTGAGTGAATGAGGTCATTTTTTCATCTATTCCTGGTTTTACCTTACAAATGTGGAAAATGGTGAATGTGTATGAAAAAAGTATTTTCAAGATATTACAGAACTGTATGCACAAGGTTACACTGCGAGTGAAAAATTATTATTGGCGAGGCTATAGCATTGGGAGTACAGTCTTGTCAAAGAACTTCTTACTCCAAAAAAGTCTACATTCCCATGGAAAGGCATCCTGGGTAACACCAGAACTCTTAGAAAAAAAACAGGGGTAATTGTAGATCAGTGAACAGAATATTTGTTTCATAAGGTGTGACCACACTACAACTGCATGTTTGCTATGGGTAGAAAGTCAAATTTGATTAGTGTGTATCATTGTCAATGGATGAAAAAGATTACATTCTCATTGGAACTTATCAAAGTAGCTTATCATTTGCCTCCTGCTGAGTATGGTAAAGTGCCTTGAAGCTGCAGGAGTCCTGTGGTCAGATAATTACACTGATATATTTCGTATCTTGATTTCAGGTTCCTCATTCTGCAAAAAAAGAGGAATTAAGAGGTAACTCAAGTCATGGCCAACCCAGGATTCCTGCCCCTGACTATCCCAACTCTCCAAAGTCTTCCCAGAAACCCTTTTCATACTCCAATCTTCTAGAAAGAGCTTCGCCTTTGTTGTTGAATAGAGCTGCTACTCTGGCACCAGCCTCCACTGTTTCACAGCACCAACCACTTGGGTCTTCGCATACTTTCCCTATGTTGGGTGTCTCTCCAGACAAGAATATGTTACCACACCAATCCTCTAATCATCCCCAGGTCTCATCTATTAACCTTATTACTCCTCCACTTGTACCCCCTAGCAGTGCCAAACCCCATTATCCTGCAACCCCCACTTCCCCAGTCCCCGTAGAATTTACAGAATTTAGTGAAACAGATCAAAGGTCTTCCCTGCTTGATGTTTTATTTGATGTTAGTCCCCCAAAAGGCTGGTGCAAGAGATATGATGCCCTCACACAGAGAGTCTACTTCTTCAACAGAGCTACACATCAGCGGGTAAGTAATAATGGACTACTTTGCACTTGTTTCTGATATTTCTAAGTTATTTTTATGTCTTATTGAAAATTATGTAAAATCAATTGTTATCCCAGAATAGCAGCAGCTTAAAAAATGGTATAAAAAATTTGGACAAATGTATTTTAGTGGTCATAAGATAATTGGATTTAGTTACATAAAATGGGGTCCACTTTGGATAAAGAATGTGTTACTCTCATGACTGTTTACATACTGTATTTCCAAAGAGAATAAATAACAAAAGAGATAGAGTTGGGGAGAAAGATAGGAAAGGAGGAAGCAAGGAAGATAGAGCAGCAACAACAGGATTGGCAAAAGTACATAGCTCTTGTTCTGAGATGTAATTTTTAATTCACAAAATATTTTTCACTGCTTGAATGTTAAACACGAGAAGATTTCGCCAGTCACTTATTACTATGTGTCGTGCGATAGGTGTCTTAGTTCACAAATTATATCTTACTGATTGAATGTTAAACAAGAGGAAATTATGCCAGTCACTGATTGCTGTGTTTCTGTGTGATAGGCACCATAGAATTCTTTTTACTAAGATTCCTGTTAGATTGATACACAGGTACCTCTCACATGATTACTTATTGGCTTTCATTAGCCAGATTTATAGCCTTTACTCTCTCCATGTAACTCTCTCTATTTATCTCTATATCTCTGATGCCCATTCCCTTTGGGAACTCCCATCAAGGGGTGGTCATGGCAAAAGAATCTCCACTTATCCGTGTCCTTACATGCCTCCCCCGCATACACCATTCCACGCATTCTTCCACCATTTCTCTCCCTCCAGTAATCCTCCACCCAATTTGCCCATATCAAAGGTGGTCTTCCTCTCACACCAACCCCTTTAATTGTACAATCATTCCGTCTCCTTGTAAACTCCCAGACTTGCATTCTTTCCACAAGCCCAAAGCCTGTCAAGGTATTGTGTGTCGCCCACCCTACAACTCTACAAATCGTTCCCTGCCATACTACACTTCTCATACACCTCTTCATTTCTTACTTTATTCCATCTGGTCACACCACATACTCATCTCAAATAGCTCATTTCCACAGCCTGGATTCTTGACCTCTGTGACTCATTCCATGTCCATGTTTTGGCTGCATAGGTAAGGGTTGTGAGGATTATGCTGTCCCTTAATCCTCTCTTCACTTCCGTACTTACACCTTTACCCTTTAATATTCTATTAAGAGACCCAGTGACTTCTGCCTTGTACTGCTCTCTCCCTTATCTCTCTTACCACATCACCAAACTTACCTTAGACAGCTCCTAAATACTTAGATTCCCTCACTTCTTCCAGTCTTTCTCCCCCCCATATCCTAAGCACAATTAAGTACACTTTTTTCTTTCACTCTTTATGGTTTTACAAAATCTATGCTTTCCCTCCGTTTCCTTTCAAACACCATTACTTTACTTTTACTTGCATTTACCTTCAGTTGCCTATGTTTGCACACTCAAAACACACTTAAAACCTGCAACTCCTCCTCACTCTAACCCTTTCTCTTGAAGGGTTATCCAATGTCTACATCATCAGCTTGTTTTAAAACTTAAGGATATTATCTTCTTTCTTCCAAGGCATCTAGCCTGTCCTTGTAACACAGCCTGCTTAATTCTGGTACTATCTTTGTTGTTCTCCTCTGGACCTTCTCTGTTAGCTCTTTGTGCTTCTTTGGGTAAATTGATCAATACTTGAGAAGCATATTCTAGTTTTAGCTTTATGTATATTAACAGCTTGCTAGATATTTCCTTATCCTAATACTTGATAGCTCTTCTCTTATTTGCCAGCTGACAGTTTGCCTCTCTAACTCTTTACCTAATGTAGGACTTTGATGATTGGTTATGGATGATGTCAACTTCAAGTCCAGCTGACACAGCATCTTGAAGCTTATTTCTTGCTAGATGATAATCATATTGAGGCCTTAGGTTACTTTGTCCCATCCTCATCACTGCACATTTAATTAGGTTGAATATCTTGAACAGTGCATCAGAGCAGCTTTAAAGTATGTTTAAGTCACCTTGCAAATGCAGTCTTCCTTGCTTTTCACTTCCCTCATGACCTTTGCATGATTAGCAATTATATATAGATTGAAGTCCTAACCTTAAGGTAAGTCATCTACATAGATCAAGAGGAGTAATTGTTCATGAACAGAACCCTGTGGCAATCTACTATTCACCTCAGTCTATCTGGAAAAGGCACATCTGACTTGCATCCTTAGTTCTCTACCACTTTCTATATGTGCATTTGTGTAATTACATATTTGAACTGTATGGGTAGGGAGTTTTACACTCTTGGGGCCCCATCTTTTGAACATTTACTATTATTCTACAAAATCTTAGATTTATGTATGCTGTTTACATTTACAATGTCTTCAATCATTTTTTACCATTCATCAAATACTCTTATAATGTAAAAGAACTTTATAACATCTTTTTTTAAATGTTTCTTGCTTAATTTTATGTTATTTATTGTGGTGTCTGATCCCTGAATCTTTCAAAGAAATGTTCTCTATCTACATCATCAGTCTGATTTAAAATCTGGAAGGTTAAGATTAGGTTACTCCTCTCTCATTTTTATTCCATGGTGAGCAAATTTAGGACTTCTAGCCTTTCTCAGTAACTCAGCTGGCGGCGTAGTTTTGGCATCATCATATTTTGCCATATTCTGAACTCTCTCTGTTAGCTCAGTAATAATCTCTTACTTGTACTGTACAGGGAGGGACCTCTGTACCTTTGGGCCCCATCTCTTGAATATTCCTTACTTTCATACAACCTCTTAAATTTACATATGCTGTATGCACTAGCCATATCCTCAGTCATTCTATTCCATTCATCCACTACTCTTATACTATATAAGTATTTCTTTACATCCTTCTTAACAAGTTTCTGAATTTCGTTTTTTGTCCTCTGGTTTCTCTATCCCTACATCTTTCAAAGAATTTTTCACTTTCCACATTGTTGATCCCTTTTAAAACCTTAAAGGATGTGATCAGGTAACTCTTCTCTCTTCCAAGATGGGTAAATTTAAGCCTTCATCTTTTCCTTGTAACTTAGTTAGCTCTCTTAATTCTGGTACCAACTTTGTTGCCTTTCTTTGGACGTTCTTTATTAGCTCTTTGTGCTTCTTTAGGTTCACTGACCGAAACTGAAAAACCATGTTCTAGTCTTGGCCTTATGTAGGGTATGAACAGCTTGCTAAGTATCTCCTTATCCATGGACTTGAAAGTTATCCTAATGTTTTCCAGCAGAGAGAGAGAGAGAGAGAGAGAGAGAGATCCCCCCCCCACGATATGGGACTCTGGCATCAGGTTGGAGACAATATTTGCTTCCAAGTCCTTCTCACACAGAATCCTGAAGCTTATATCCTGCTAGACTATAATCATATTAAGGCCCTCATTTGTTTTTATCCCATTCTCATTGCTTTACATTTGCATGAGTTGAATTTCTTCAACTGTGTTTCAGACCAACTTTGGAGACTGTTTAAATCCCCTTTTAAGCTGATGCAATCCTCCTTGCTATTCACATCCCTTGTGACCTTTACATCTTCTACAAACTTATTCAGGTAGGATTACGTACATTCAGCCAAGTCATTAACATAGATCAAGAAGAGTAATGGTACCAGAACCATACCCTATGGTCTTCTGGTGGTCATCTCAACCTGTATTGGAAAGGCTCCTCGAGCATGCGTCTGTTGTTCCCTCATCTTCTGTCCATTGGAATTTCCCTCCCTTATTCCTGCCTAGTGATCCAGCTTTTTAATCAGACTACCATACTTTACAGTGTCAAATGTTTTAGCATTCCAGGTACAGACAGATCACCCAGCCTTCCCTTTTGTCCAGGACTGCACTCACTCTCATGAAACTTTAAAGATGTTAATTACATAATACCTCCTTTCCCTAAAACCATGCTGTCTCTCTTCAGAAATTTCTGTGTGCATTTCAGGGTGTGATAACCAAACTTGTAAAGCATATTCAAGTTTTGGCCTTTGGCTGATAAGAACAGTTTGCTAAATATTTTCATATCCATGTACTTGTAAGCTGTTCTATTATTTGCCAACAGACAGTTTGTATCTTATACTATTCTCCTAATGTGCAACTCTGGTGACAAATTAGGGATTATTTCAACTCCCAGGTCCTTCTTAAATAGATTCCTAAAGCTTATTTCTTACTAGATAATAATCATTCTGAGGTCTTTTTTCTCTCTGTCTCAACCTTGTTACCTTACATTCATGTGTGCATATTTGCATGTTTACTTTGTATGGGGTAGGAGTTTTTCACTCAGTAGGTCCCATATCTTAAATATTTTCAGTCAAGCCCTTTTTTTTTTTTTTTTTTTTTTTTTTTTTTTTTTTTTTTCCCACACATTTGAAATATTTTCATTCATTTTATTCCATTCTTCCACCACTCTTCTACAAGGAGAGTACTTCTTAAGTAAGAACACATCTCTCCTAGAAAGTTTCTAGCTTTTTCATGTTATGTACTGTTGATGTTCTGTTCCCTGTACTGTGGTTGTTCTATCCCTGCATATCTTAAAGAACTGTTGCCTCTCTACTTCATTAATGTCTTAAAAACTTGGAAGATCTCTCTACTATGGTAAGCAAACGTAAGGCCATTAACCTTTCCCAATAGCTCAGCTCTCTTAGATTTTGGTGTGTGTATTTGTGTGTGTGTTTGTGTGTGTGTGTGTGTGTGTGTGTGTGTGTGTGTGACCTCAGTAACCACCTGGTTTGTTAATAAGCATAAAACAAATCTGTTTGATAGAAAACTTTTGCTTACTTTAATGAATGAAATGTGGAAGACTGCTCTTAATATTATCAAAAGAAGAATAGATAAAGACCCCAGGGAAAGGCATGAGTGTATATCTGTGAGTGATAAAAGGTTTTGTGTCCAGTTTGTTTTTTAGCTGTGTGATATCCATTGTTTATTTGCTCAGAAAATTTATTTTTTTGTTTGTTTGTCTGTTCATGATTAGCATTTTATATGTGCACTATTTTGCTTGGGTGTAGAATAAAAGGATTCTCATAAAGGAATTGTCCTTGGTTGTAGTTGCTGTGTTTATCATCAAATATGATACCCATTGATTGAAAATAATATAAAATTTGAAAATCTTATTATTTATTACTTTGGCATTTTTGTTAAGAAAAAGAAAATCTTTTTAAAAGTCTGCATATTGCTGGTGTGTTCTTTCCAAAAGGTGTGGTTCTTATGGAAGGAGAGGTCTGGTGATCAGTACCTTTCAGATTGTTGTGGTCAGTTCCAGTTGAAAAACTGCTTTAAAAGTTACTTAGATTTGTAGATTAGTTTATTGGCTGAAATAATGTTTTAGTTACTGTGCATCTGTAACTCTTTTTTACTAAGTCCTAAAAGCTTAGTGAGTGGAAAAAGGTCTCAAAATATAGAGAAGATGTGAAAAATTATGAATTTAGGAGCACAATCTGGAGAGGAAGTGATATCCTGTATGCTATCATAAATGACCTGTAGCTCACTGTGTCTGCTGGAGTGGTTAACTCTATTCACAGTATTATTTAGTTGCCAGAGAGGCTTCTTGGGATTGTTGTTTGAGAAAAGTGCTGGTGATAGTTTAGTATGTGCTGAACAGTGGTGTGTGAGGAGGCCTTGAGGGCTGAGGAAGGTTATTGTCTACATCCTGAGCACTGTTGGTCCCCTGGGGTAGGATCCGTGCCCAGCCAAGACAGGATAGACTGCAGTATTACAGTGGTAGCTCATACCCTACTGCCATGTAGTGCTTAAGTGTAACTCCTCTCACCATTCTGGACACTTAGTTGAGAAACTTTGAGTGATTTTATTTTTACAAGGGAAGCTTTTATCATTTGAAAATGGATATAAGATATTATAAACAAACTGATTAAGGCACATTAATACCTTAACATACCTGTGTTACTTTGGTATTTTTTCTTATATTAACAGCTACTTTTAGTTTTAATTACAGGAAAGATTGCTGGTTGTTGGTTTCAACTTGGTGTGTTAGTATTGCAATTCTTATAAGAATGACTTAAATTTATACTGTTTTAAAGCTTTAGAGAGAATGTGTGATGATCAATATAAGGTAACTTTGATGGGCCATGTGGTTTTCCAGCCAAAAGGAGTTTCATGGGTGACAGAGGTGGATATAGCATACCACGACGACAAGCAGTTTATGCGCAAGACTTATCATAGCACAATGGATCTTGCTAAAGAACTGCAACTTGATGCAGATGTGTTCAGTGATAGATCTCCAAGCCCAAGAGAAAATACTCAGGTTGATTATAGTACTTCACTTCAAGAGAGTGATCCCACAGTTCAAGAAGCAAAACATGATCTGAATGACCTTTCGGATGGCAGTTCAAAAGTGGCTGGACATAAACTTTCTCAAAGTATTTTTCATGATTCCAAAGTTCCACCAAAGAAGCCACCCCGTAAATCTCAGCTGTCTGTGCCATCAAAGGGAACTGAAATTGTTACCATATCTTCACGAGTCCATTCACCTGTTATCCAGACTCGCTCTTTGTTGGCCACCCCTGATACTCCATCCATAATGGAAGCTGGTTCTAGAGTGTCATCATTTACGCCACACACTAGTACCTCTAGGCCACTTGGACACTCTAGAAGTAAGTCTGAAAGTTTGAAAGTTGATAAAGTGAACATATTAGAAACAGGCTTTCAGGATCCTTCAGTTGCAGTAGCATTAGGGGGTATTCTTACTGACCCAAAGACATATTCCATAAATGTTCATGGTTCACAGTCACCAGCTAAAGTTGCCACCAGATCAAAGTCACCGTCCAAACATGCTACAAGCCACAAGCCATTGTCCAAATATGCTACAAGCCATAAGTCACCATCCAAACATACTACAAGCCCTAAGTTGCAGACACCAAAGTCTCCTACATTTAGCTATACACAGAACATAGTAAGAGGTGAAGGTTGTACACAACAGGATGTACTGTCTAAAACACTGATTAAACCAGGGGATAACACATCAGGAAGGAGTGTGGAAAAAAGTGTTAAGCATACTGGTTTACATTATTCAGACAGTCTCCCACAGTCCCCAGTAGATGACCAGAGAGAGAAGCATACAGAAGTGGTGACAAAGGATCAGTATGATGCGATGCTGAGAGAATTTAATGCTCATAAAATAATGTCATCTCGAGTGCCTTTAAAATCAGTAAATGATATGGATATTGAAGAGGAAGGAGCCTTAGCAAGTAATGCTGAATTAAGGAAAAGGTTCACTGAAACTACTGATTTAGATGATGGAAAAGCGGAAGAATATCTGTCACAAAAAGCAGGGCATGAACAATTTTTTTCTTTATCAGATACTTGTATGCAAGATTCACCTCAGGAAATAAACACTCCAAGTGAAGAAGTGGTAAGCAGGCCTCAGTTAAGTGTTCGTAGCAAGTCATTGGCTCATGTTCGAAAGTCAACTTTTATCAGTCAAGATGAGATAGGATCCATCCTTGAGGATAAATCCTTGTCTTCTTTAATTGGATTTACCTCCACGGAAGAAGATAACCCAGCTCTTGGTGGTGGGGTAGTCGATCTAGTGTCTCCTCATTGTCTAACTCATGACGTAGGCTATGGAATCCAGTCAGATCACGATGAGTCTTCCTTTAATGGTGACACCGAAAATGCCAGTTCTGCTCTGCACTCCCAGTTTATCAGTAGTGGCTACAGCAGAGACCGCAAGAGGTCACAAGGCTCTGAGAAGGTAGTGCTCCCATTTGTCAGTCTTGATGTATTTAGCAATTTTCAAATGCCTTTTTAAAACCTCTGTGACAAAGTTTGTGTATATATCTATAGTATTAATATATATGATTCATTAAAGTTTCCTAGTGGTCTTTGTGACTGGCAACTTTGTCATGAAAGAGAGAAAATTTATTGAAAATTGCTATTTCCATCTCTAGTGTTTTTTGGATGTAGCTTTATAACTGCAGCTCTTACATAACCAAGCCTAAGGATGGCTTATGTTGGCATCTTGCACCACATAAACAAGTAGTAGATGATTAATGAAATGACAGAATGCTATGTACGTCAATGTCACCTGTGCAGTGATGTGTCCTACTTTCAATATGCTTCATTTGCAATGCAAGATTTCTTCTTATGCATATTGCAGCCAAGTAACCATTTACCTTGCTTTATAAGCTTCATGCAGCAGAGTTTAGGTGTTATTGGGAAAATACAATTTTATTTTGATGTGAAAAATCTAACTGCCACTTAAGGTTGCAGTGAATATCGGGGTTTTCGAGAAAAATTATTTGTATTTTATTCGAAGTTCTTATGATAGATTTACAGCAAGTTTTGTAAAATTGTTTAACAGCTTTCGTGCACTTATTATTGAAACTATACTGACTGTAATTTTTATAGAAAATCATGTTCTAGTCATTCACATTATCTAATTTATAGATCGATGAAGCGTGACTGACAGCTTATTGTGAGATTCACAAAAGGCATTTAAAAAAACATAAATAAGCCTTTTGATACATGATATTCATTAAAGTTATTATTAGTGCCTGATCAGTGATGTTAGTAATAGTTCATTAACGGAAAAGAAATGTTATCCTTGGCAGTTTGATATTTTATATTTTTGGAATTTCACATAAAACATCTGATTATTTTTTGAAAGTAAAGATATTTTACTCAAATTGTATTCCAACTGTATATCCCATCTATAAATAATGATGTTTACAGTATTTTAGTTTTTCAGGTTGATTTAGTGATTAACATTACTTTTTGGCTGCTTAATGTATATAATTTTACCAAAGATGATAGACAATTAACTGTTGTGAGTAGTACTGATAACACTTTAGCGTGCCATCTGTGGTATAGATAGTGTATCTGGGATTTCGCTTTTCATATTCATG
Source organism: Panulirus argus (assembly GCA_038088735.1). Classification (NCBI taxonomy): domain Eukaryota; kingdom Metazoa; phylum Arthropoda; class Malacostraca; order Decapoda; family Palinuridae; genus Panulirus; species Panulirus argus. Next base: position 12,554 of record JAYMFT010070447.1, read on the forward strand.
CTGAATTACATACCTTACTTGTACATTCCATTGCCGATTACATGGCGATTTACACAGGAAGGTGTATCACCTGTTATTTGTAACTGGATGAACATATCCATGAGGTCTATAGCCCGGCATATTGGATTAACTTATCCTTACGATCCATAGCTTCGCATATTAAGTTGGTATGTATGATTTATAAATCTTCATGATCATTAGTGTATTGATTTTTTGAGATACACACAAATGAAATATCACATGTGACAAAATTTGCTTGTGAGAGTTCATTATATGTTTTGGCACAGGAGCTGATAGCTGCCAACAATGATAGAATAAATTACTGAAAGCTTTTGAACAGGTGTGAATAAATATTTTTTTACAAAAACTGGTCTTTAATTAAGGAAAGAAAAAAGAAAAAGAGAATTTAACCAAACATGATTGTATATAGTGTTTAGTAATGTTTAGTTTCACTTTTTTCATACATATACCAAAAAAAATGAAATCTACAAGCCTCTCCAAGTAACCATGCACAGTGGTTTGTAACCTGACATCAGGGATATGGGAGATTCATCACAATTTAACAAGCTCCAGTTCAGCCTCAGATTCAGGCTAAGATGCTTTGCATAATATGAGAAATGGTGGTTGGCTTAGTGATAACACTAGTGACAATATTAGTGGTATGTTGATATGGAAGGGAAGAGATGTAGAACTGGTAGCCTAAACCCTATTAGAATAAAGCCCTCAGCAAGTGGTTCTGACAGCAACAGTTGTGAATAAACATTTGGCTAAGACAGACGTTTAAAGGATTGTCTGATTCATGAAATTGTTCACCCCACACATGTTTGTGCCATTTTCAGAAGTAATTTAAAAGTCTTGTAAAAGAAAAGATGCATTTGCTGACATGACTTGCCTCCAGCCAGAGCTGTGAATAAAGAAAACAAGATGGCAGTATGCCATGCCAGAAGTGTGCTTTGGCCATGTGGCTTGACACATAAATGTAATTCACTGCAGGTTTCATAGTATCTTTTATATACCAGTACCAGATCAAGTTCAGCACTAAACATTACCAGGGAGAACAAAGTGATACCATGAGTTGGCTGTAGCTAGCTGATGGCAAAGTTATGATAAGAAACAATCACTGTCTTCAAGAGGATTAGATGAGACATGCTCATCCAACACTGCAATAGTTGCAAAACACTCATCCAGCACTAGAATTTCCAATAGAAATAGTGCTGTCCAAATACTGTTATACACCATCATCATTCAGCACACTAGTGCTGCTGCTTCACAGCTTTTCATATGTTTACCAGTGAGGAAAAACATTAAAACTGTTGCAGACGATGCTAGAATGGTATGTAAAAGCCTATGGCTTGTAATAGAATTTTCAGATATCCTAATGATCATAAGTTTTATTTATTTTAAACTGCCTTGCTAAAGATATCTTGTGTAATGTGCCCAATTTTTATTTGATGAAAATTGTTTTCAGGGTTTTGTGGGCAAATGAAAACTTTATTTTGAAACAATCAAGCGGTTGATGAAGTCTCCTGTGCCAAGATAGGGAAAGTTAGTGAATCATGGTTAAATATTTGTTTTTTAAAGATAGGGTTCTGTGTCTTCCTGATGGTAGGCATTGTGGCCACCACCACCATTGTGGGCCTCTGATACTGGCTCTTGTGGGCTTCTGATAATGGTGCTTCACATAATCAGTATCACTGATATATCACTAGCCTGTTTACCAACAGACCATCTTGTGATCAAATTTCTCTTCCCCATCTAGCATATGCCATGTTAAGTATAAAGCATTGATTCCCAGTTGACCCATAAACTGCAGAAGTTATGATGAATTGCCTTGCAGGGGTGGGAATCATTGTATGAGTGCCAAGTTGTATGGCCTTTGTGTAAATCCTCTCCCATTATTTTTATATAATGAGTGTTCATTGTTACTATAGTTACTAAAGGTGCTTTGTTCACTCTTAGAAAGCAATTCTTATGTGTAAATATATATATATATATATATATATATATATATATATATATATATATATATATATATATATATATATAT
>JAYMFT010070458.1:0-14600 GCA_038088735.1 Panulirus argus
TGAAAGAGAAAAGAGAGGCATTTGGACGATACTTACAAGGAAGGAATGCAAATGACTGGGAGATGTATAAGAGAAAATGGCAGGAGGTCAAGAGGAAGGTGAAAAGGTTGAAGAAGAGGGCTAATGAGAGTTGGGGTGAGAGAGTATCGTTAAACTTTAGGGAGAATAAAATGATGTCTTGGAAGGATGTAAATAATGTGCGTAAGACAAGAGAACAAATGGGAACATCAGTGAAGGGGGCAAGGGGTAAAGTGATAATAGTTAGTGGTGGAGTGAGGAGGAGATGGAGTGAATGTTTTGAAGGATTGTTGAATGTGTTTGATGATAGAGTGGCAGATGTAGGGTGTATTGGTATGTGTGTGTGTGTGTGTGTGTGTGGGGGGGGGGTTTGTGCGAAGTGAGATAGTCAGGGAGAGTTGATTGGTGGAGAGAGAGGAGGTGGAGAAAGCCTTTCAGAAGATGAAATCCAGCAAGGCGGCAGGATTGGATGGTATTGCAGTTGAATTTATTCAGAAAGTGGGTGACTGTGTTGTTGATTGGTTGGTGAGAATATTCACTGTATGTATAGATCATGGTGAAGTGGCTGAGGATTGATGGAATTCATGTATAGTGCCTTTGTATAAAGGCAAAGGGGATAAGGTGAGTGTTCAAACTACAGAGGTATAAGTTTGTTTAGTAATCCCGAGAGGGTGAAGGCATGTACAGAGCATCAGATTGGGGAGGAGCAGTGTGGTTTTAGAAATGGTAGAGAGTGTGTGGATCAGGTGTTTACTTTGAAGAATGTATGTGAGAAATACTTAGAAAAACAGATGGATATGTATGTAGCATTTATGTATCTGGAGAAGGCATATGATAAGGTTAATAGAGATGCTTTGTGGAAGGCCTTAAGAATATATGGTGTGGGAGGTAAGCTGCTAGAAGAAGCAGTGAAAAGTTTTTATCAAGGGTGTAAGGCATGTGTACGAGTAGGAAAAGAGGAGAGTGATTGGTTCCCAGTAAAGATTGGTCTGTGCCAGGGATGTGTGATGTCCCCATGGTTGTTTAATTTGTTTATGGATGGGATGGTTTGGGAGATAAATCCAAGAGTTTTGGAGAGAGGGGCAAGTATGCAGTTTGCTGGGGATAAGAGGGCTTGGGAAGTGAGTCAGTTGTTGTTTGCTGATGATACAGCACTGGTGGGTGATTCAAGTGAGAAACTGCAGAAGTTGGTGACTGAGTTTGGAAAATTGTGTGAGAGGAGAAAATTGACAGTAAATGTGAATAAGAACAAGGTTATTAGGTTCAGCAGGGTTGAGGGACAAGTTAGTTGGAAAGTGAGTTTGAATTGAGAAAAATTATAGGAAGTGAAGTGTTTTAGATATCTGGGAGTGGAATTGGCAGCAAATGGCACTATGGAAGTGGAACTGAGTTATGGGGTGGGGGAGGGGGAGAAGGTTCTGGGAGCAATGAAGAATGTGTGGAAAGAGAAAGCATTATCTCGGAGAGCAAAAATGGGTATGCTTGAAGGAATAGTAGTTCCAACAATGTTATATGGTTGCGAGGCATGGGCTATTGTAAGAGTTATACGGAGGAGGGTGGATGTTTTGGAAATGAAATGCTTAAAGGCAATATGTGGTGTGAGATGGTTTGATCGAGTAAGTGGTGTAAAGGTAAGAGAGATGTGTGGTAATAGAAAGTGTGGTTGAGAGAGCAGAAGAGGGTGTGTTGAACTGGTTTGGACATATGAAATGAATGAGTGAGGAAAGGTTGACTAAGAGGATATATGTGTCAGAGGTGGAGGGAACAAGAAGAAGCGGGAGACCAAATTTGAAGTGGAAGGATGGAATGAAAGGGATTTTGAGCGGTCGGGGCTTGTACATGAAGGAAGGTGAAAGGCATGCACGGAATAGTGAAATGGAACGATGTTGTATATTGAGGTTAACGTACTGTCAGTAGAGTGAACCAGGGCATGTGAAACATCTGGGGTAAGCCATGGAAAGGTCTGTGGGGCCTGTGTGTGGATAAGGAGCAGTGATTTCAGTGCATCACACATGTTCAGGCCCCGATCGCTCAAAACCTTTTTACTCCATCCTTTCACCTCCAAATTGGTCTCCCACTTCTTGTTTCCTCCACCTCTGGTACATATATCCTCTGTCAATCTTTCTCTCCATATGTCAAACCATTTCAGCAAACCCTCTTCTGCTCTCTCTGAACCACGCTCTTTTTATTACCACACATCTCTCTTACTCTTTCATTAGGTACTCGATCAAACCACCTTGCGCAACGTATTGTCCTCAAACGTTTCATTGCCAACACTTCCACCCTCCTCTGTACAACCCTATCTATAACCCTTGCCTGGCAACCATATAATATTGTTGGAACTACTGTTCCTTCAAACATATCCATTTTTGCTCTCCGAGACAATGCTCTCTCTTTCCACACATTCTTCGTCACTCCCTGAACCTTCACTCCCTCCCCCATCCTATGACTCACTACCCTGGGGATAGAGGAGAAAGAATAGATCATGAACAAAAGAATGGAACGAGACTAATGAGAAAGATTATAGTGAATCACTCCAATATCATTACTAGTTGCAGTGATCGAAGGAGACTATAGATGTTAGGAGCAATTTACATTGGAGAGAAAGCACCTGTCGTCAACATTGAGAAAAACATAATCACTGGCATACAGCTTTTTGATGGCCCACCAGTAGGACGTAGACCAACGCCATTTTAGGAAAGGTGGAACAGTAACTGATCCGCCACATGCTACCGAGTCTGCCATTAAAAGACTGGAGGATTGTGTCACTGACCCTCCCAGTCCTGGGTTACGAACGTCAGAGAGAATCAGACGAGCCTGATCTGACCTTAACTCCACACTCGGACAATAACGGTCTCGCTTGGCCCAACTTAGTGTATTTAGTGATGGACTGTCTATATTCTTACCAAGCTTAATATTGTTATTCTGTGTTTCCTCAACTATTCCTGGTGATAACTCTGTGAAGGCGAAAGCTTGATTGAAATATAATAGATAATTTTGGACAACTGGTATTTGAGCACCCACCTAATGATAGAATTATTGAGAAAATTAGAGAACATAGGAAAGAAGATTAATGACTCTAAATATGCTGTCATATTCAGTTTTATGTGCATATATATAAAGATATATCTCTGGGGATGGGGAGAAAGAATAATGCCTATGTATTTATGCATGTCATAGAGGGCAACTAAAAGGGGAGGGAATTGGGGGCTGGAAATCCTTCCCTCCTGTTTTATTTATCCAAGAGAAGGAACAGGAAGTGGGGCAGAGTGAGGATTTGTCCCTGTAAGGCTCTGTCATCTGTTCTGAACACTATCTCACTCACGTGGGAAATGGCGAGCATGTATGGAAAAAAAAAATCATGCATATTTGCCATTACCCACATTAGCGGGATTTAACAACTTTCTCTTGTGTGAGGGTAATGTTATGCTTCTTAGTGACATGTAGTTTGATGAAGCCTTCTTTTAGGTGTAAGGTAAGAGGATATGGAGAGAAATGTGAAAAAAGCAAGGTTATTAGGTTTAGTAGTGCAGAGGGAGAGGATACCTGGGGTATGTGTTTGAATGGCTCTCTAGTAACCATAAGTTCTCAGAACATACACAATGAAACAAACATCCTCCCTTTACAGTCTCACCTCAACTTGCTCAGCCCTCAATTCTTTGCAGTGGCACTAGACCCCTCCCACCCAAACCATTCCATAACTAACCACTAGCCTCCAAGTAGCAGCAAATAAACCTACTTCTGCTTCACGTTTCAGCAACTTCTACTGACAGATCCCACTACCACCAACAAACATAACACTAATAAAACACACACAAACTGAAATATCCTAACGAACACTGAATGACTACCCTCTCTACTCAGTCTTAAACACCACTCCACTAAACATACGTGCATCTGAAACTACACTCCCTAGACAAATATGAGTCACACTTTCCCATCTATGCTGAGGACATCACCTATCCCACCATTACTAAAGATACTAATTCAACACATCTCAGGACCCTTCAATTCCCATGATGCTACTACACTGTGAAGACACCAAACTTATTGTTCAGTTGCTCTAAGGTTTTCCATTAGAAGAATTGGTTTTCAGACCATCTTCATTTAAGATTTATGATAATTTTTACCCTAGAGTTAGATTTTACCCCAAAATTTGTTCTCTGATCTTCCTTCTTCATCTGGGTATGCTCTCATACTCAAAGAATGCGAGGAGGGAAATGTAGGTTCTGAAAGTTGAAAAATACTTTTCATAGTTATGCATTGTCTTGCAGTCATATTTTCCTGGTTATTGTACCTTGTCCTTTGTTTCTCATTCTTTTTCAAAAATCTTGTGTTCAGATCTCTATTGGCTGTCTTGGGTTAGGGCCAACAATATGGAAAATGTGAACTTTTAAGTGTTAGAGATATTGATGATGTCAGTCTTGCAGCAGTTGCTGACTGGCTAATGGTGGCCCAATTTTATGAGCATTGGCTAGGACAACCTTGTTTATTTGTAAAGGTGATGGAAGGATGTTCCCTTCTCTCTAAATTATGAGGGTGTAGGCTGAATCCTGGCCTATCTAATCCCAGGGAATCTCTCATGCTCATGGGACTCTGTCCAGGAGAAATTTTTTTTTCGACTTTCAGAACCCACTATTTGTAAAGCAATTTCTTTACAATGTATCCTGTATACAGTAGGTTGAAAGTTTATTATGATATACAAACTAGGGCTATGTTTTGTTTGAGTGTAAATCACAAAATGAATCTCATTATTCCTTACTTTTGGTGTATGATCAATTGCTCCACACTCTTCCATTAGTAGAATTAGTTTCTAGACTTCCTTCATTTAACATTTAAGGTTATTCTTGCATTTGAAGTAAGACTTTATCAAAGAATTTGTTCTCTAATCTTCTTCATTCATTTGGATATGCTCTCATACTCACAGAATAGTAGAGAGAAAAGTGAGCTTTGAAAGTTGAAAAACCTTTTCATTGTTAGACATTATCCTGCAAGCAGTTTTTCCTGGTTTCTGTACCCTATCCTTCTTTTCTCATTCTTTTTCAAAAAAAGCTGTTCTTTAGACCTTTAGTGGCTACCTTGTTGGGGCTATTGATATGGGAAATATGAACTTTTGATTGAAAGGGTAGATATTGATGACATCAGTCCTGCAGCAGTTGCTGATTTGCCGAGGGTGGCCCCATTTTACGAGCACTGGTTAGGGGCACCTTGTTCATTTGCAAAAGATGATTGAAGGCTGTTCTCTTCGTAATAAATTATGAGGGAATTAAATGATTCCTGACCTAAGTATTCCCAGGGAATTGCTCATGCTCATGAGACACTGTCTTGGAAAAGTTTTTCAGCATTTAAAACCCACATTTGTAAAAGAAGTTTCTTTACAATGTATTCTGTATACAGTAGGTTGAAAGTTTGTCAGAATATACCAACTAGAGCTATGTTTTAAATGTAAGCTATCAAATAGTTCTCGTCATTCTTAACTTTCGGTGTTTGGTGAAGACACCAGACGTTTATTGTTCAGTTGCTCCACACTCTTCCATTTGATGAATTGATTTCCAGACTACCTTCATTTAACATTTAGTGTTATTTTTCCATTGTAGTAAGATTTTGCCAAAAAAGTTGTTCTTTAATCTTCCTCCTTCATGAAGGTATGCTATCAATTGCACAGACTCACAGAATATGAAGAGGGAAAAGTGGGTTTTGAAAGTTGAAAAACTTCTCATTGTTGGACATTGTCTTGCAAGCAATTTTTCCTGGAATTTGTTCCCTCTCCTTCATTTCTCATTCATTTTCAAAAAAAATCTGTTCTTTGGACCTCTAATGGCTGCCTTGGGTTGGGCCAACGATATGGAAAATGTGATCTTTTAATTGATAGGGGAGATAATGATGACATCAGTCTTGCAGCAGCTGCTGATTGGCCAAGGATGGCTCCAGTATGCAAGCATTGGCTAGGGGCACCTAGTTCATTTGCAGTATGTGATTGAAGGCTGTTTTTTTCTCACTAGACTATGAGGGTATAGAGTGAATCCTGACCTGAGCATTTGCAGAGAATCTCTTATGCTCATAGGACACTGTCTTGGAGATTCCCCCCCCAAAAAAAAAAAACCCACATTTGTAAAAGTTTCTTTACAATGTACCCTTTATACAGTTGGTAGAAAGTTTGTCTACCAGTAAGGGGCATGTTTTGAGTGTAAGTCATGAAATGATTCTCATTATTCTTAAGTTTTGGACATGAATTTTTTCCACATAACATTGATTTCATATACCTCCTCAGGGTGATCACAACATACCAGTACTTCACACCTCTCAGCTTTCTCAGTTAATTGAATTGGAAGATGAACATGATGATGGTGTAGCAGATTTAAAACTTGGTAGATGCCTCATTTCATACAAGGTAAGGCTATTTACTTTACAGCATTGTAGCTATCTCTCTTCTTCTTTCATAGCAAACACTGAATTTATATTGTATATACTTCTACATTTATTGTTAAAAACACCTTGTTAAGGTAGAATCCTTTGTAAAAGATGACAGTATTTTGCTCTCATGAGCTTTGTTAAGTCCAAGGCAGACAACATTGAAACAACAGTTCATATAACCTGACACAGCGAGGGAGAAGGAGGATAGAAGACCAGTGTAGACTAAGGGTGGGTGAGGTTAATGATAGGAGGGTTGGAGTGGAGGACATGGCAGTGTGGGAGGACAGGTTTGAAAATTCATTTACACTTTTTTTTTATGTTGAAGGCTCCAGCCATGGGCAAAAGTCCACGTCAAGGCCGGACCCTTATTGAAATATAGAGAATTTAGAAATGGGAAAAAGAAAAGACAGGGAAAGTATTTACAAATTTTTGAGAAAGTGAACAACTTACTACCTAATACCTTAGCAGTAGATCTGTAATGAGAGATGCTATGCTGCTCTGGTGCTAAGTGTAAAGGAAAATTCAAACCCATCCTTGCCACTATGCATACCTCCTCCTATTACATTGTTATGTTCTTGATCCCCACCTCTCTCTTACCACTGACTCACCTAAGACCGTCCTGTGTTGGTCGTCCACTCCTTTTCTTATCCCCCTACCCTGCTACATGAACTGCTGCTCAGGTGTGGTTTCTCAGTGGTTTTACAAAGCTCATGAAAGTGAAATGTTGCTGCTTTTGATAAAAGATTCCTTCTCAACAAAGGTGTTTTTATTATTTTTCACGGCACTCTCACTCTTACTTATATTGTATGTACCACTGCACCTCAGGAATTTAGACAAATGACTCTGGGTCACAAGCTGTCATCAGAGATAAAAGTAACTGACCCAGCTACCAAAGATGCAAAATACCAAAAGTCATCACTGTTTCTTTTATTTTCCTAAAACTATGGTGTTCCAGTTTGGCACTCATATGTGAGACATTTATCTCTAAATAGAACTTGATGTGGCAAATGTATCATTTGATAATTTTTATTATTGTAGGCTGTTTGTGGTAGCACCGAGTGATGTAGGTAAATACATTATGTAAATTGTGCAGGAAATAAGTGTCTTCAAAAAGATTTATCTTAAAATTAAGAGATAGTATTAAAAATTTTTAGTAGTCATTAGCAATTAAACCCATAAAGTTTGATAAAGTTTTGCTTTCTAAAACCTGAAAATGTACTATTTAACCAAATTAAGAATTAGTTTCATCTCAACAGATTCACTTTTTTTTTCTGATACTTGATCATCATTTCCCATGTCAGCAAGGTAGCTCCAGGAAACAGACGAAAAAAGGCCACATCTGCTCACATCCATACACAAGCTGTCTCGTGTGATGCACCGAAACCACAGCTCCCTATCCTCATCCAGGCCTCATAGACCTTTCCATGGTTTATCCTGAACATTTCACATGCTTTGGTTCAGTCCATTGATGGCACATTAACCCCATTATATCACATTGTTCCAATTCACTCTATTCTGCGTATGCCTTTAACCCTCCTGCATGTTCAGGCCCTGACTGCTCAAAATCTTTTTCACTCCATCCTTCCATCTCCTCTTTGGTCTCCCAGTTCTCCTTGTATCCTCCACTTTTGACACATATATCCTCTTTGTCAACCTTTCCTCGCTCCTTCTCTCCTTATGTCCAAACCATTTCAAGATGCACACCCTCTTCTGCTCTCTCAACCAAATTTTTTATTTTATTTCACACATCTTTTTTATCTTTTCATTACTTACTCTAGCAAACCACCTCAAACCACATGTTGTCCTCATATATTTCATTTCCAACACATCCTCCCTCCTTTGTACATCCCTATCCATAGTCTATGCCTTGCAACCACATGATATTGTTGGAACTACTATTCCTTCAAACATACCAATTTTTGCCCTCCAAGATAACGTTCTCTCTTTCCACACATTCTTCATTGCTCTCAGAACCTTCGCTGCCTCCCCCAACCTATGATTCACTTCTCCTTCCATGGTTCTTCCTTCCATGGTTCCATTCACTTCCATGTCAATTCCCAGATATCTAAAAGATTTCACTTCCTCCAATTTTTCTCCATTCAAATTTACATCCCAACAAACTTGTCCCTCAATGCTGCTAAATGTAATAACTCTATCCTTATTCACTTTCACTCTTATCTTTCTCCTTTCACACATTCTTCCAGACTCAGCTACCAGCCTCTGCAGTTTGTCACTCGAATCAGCCACCAATGCTGTGTTATTGACAAACAACAACTGACTCACTTCCCAGGCCCTTTCATCCCAACAGACTGCTTTCTTGCCCCTCTCTCCAAGACACTTGCATTTACCTTCCTCACCACCCCATCCATATGGAAATTAAACAACCATGGTGACATCACACACCCTTGCCGCAGACCAACCTTCACTAGGAACCATTCACTCTCCACCCTTCCTACTCGTGCACATGTCTTACACCCATGATAAAAGCTTCTCAATGCTTCTAGCAGCTCATCTTCCACACCATATATTCTTAAGATCTTCCACAAAGCATCTCTGTCAACTGTATCATATGCCTTCTCCAGATCCATAGATGCCACATGCAGATCCATCTGTTTTTCTAAATATTTCTCACGGACATTCTTCAAAGCAAACACGTGATCCACACAAACTCTACCACTTCTAAAACCACCCTGCTCCTCCCCAATCTGATGCCCTGTATATGCCTTCACCATTGCGATCAGTACCCTCCCATACAACTTACCAGGTATACTCAACAAATTTATACCTCTGTAGTTTGAACACTCACCTGTACTCCCCATGCCTCTATACATTGGCACTATACATGCATTCTGCCATTCCTCAGACACTTCACCATAAGCCATACATACATTGAATATCCTTACCAACTATTCAGCAACACAGTCACTCCCTTTCTTAATAAATTCAACTGCAGTGCCATCCACTCCTGCTGCCTTGCCACCTTACATCTTCTGCAAGGCTTTCACCACTTCTTTCTCTTCACCAAACCACCTCCATGACTCTCTCAGCCAACATTTAACAATCCTTCAAGATGCTCACTCCATCTCCTCCCAAGTTCATCACCACCTGTTATCACTTCCCCTTTTGTCCCCTTCATCGATGTTCCCAATTGTTTTCTTGTCTTTCGCACATTATTTACCTCCTTCCAAAACACCTTTTTATTCTCTTTAGAGTTTAATGATATTCTCTCACACCAGCTTTCATTCACCTTTCAGCCCCTGCACTTTCCTCTTGACCTCCTACTGCTTTCTCTTATACATCTACCAATCACTTGTACTCCTTCCCTGTAAGTACCACCCAAATGCCACTCTTTTCTCTTTCACTAGCAACTTTACTCTTTCATCCCACCACTCACTACTCTTTCTAATCTGTCCACATCCCACCTTTCACATACCATATGCATCTTTTGCACATGCCATCATTGCTTCCTAAATACTTGCCATTCCTCACTCACTCCCTTCTTTTAATTCTACACTCAATCTCTGCTGGTATTTCTTCTTACAAGTATCCTTTCCAAGCTCACTTTCACCACTTTCTTCTCCCTGACATTGTTTTTTCTTTTTCTAAAACCTCTACAAATTTTCACCCTCGCTTCCACAAGATAGTGATCAGACATCCCACCAACTGCCTCGTTCAGCACATTACATCCAAGTCTCTCTTTTACTTGCCTATCAGTTAATGCATAGTCTAGTAATGCCCTTTAACCATCTCCTTCTCTGATACGTATACTTGTGCATATCTCTCTTTTTAAACCAGGTATTCCCAATGATCAGTCTTTTTTCAGCACACATCTCCACAAGCCCTTCATATTTACATTCATTATGCTGAATATCCCATGCTAACAGTTATACTCTCAACTGCCACATTACTTACCTTTGCATTTAAATTACCCACCTCTAATACCTGGTCTCATGCACCAGAACTGCTGACACACTCACTCAACTGCTCCCAAAACACTTGCCTCCCATGGTCTTCCTTCTCATGGCCAGGTGGCCAGGTGCATAAGCATCAGTAATCACCCCTCTCTCACCATCCACTTTTAGTTTTACCCACATCAGTCTAGCATTTACTTCCTCGCACTGTATCACACAGTCCCACAACTCCTGCTTCTAGAGTAGTGCTACTCTTTCCATACCTCTTGTCCTCTCACCAACCCCTGACTTTACTCATAAAACATTTCCAAGCCATTCTTCTCCTTTACAATAAAAATGCTTGATTAACTAGTTTCCCCAAAAAATCCATTATCTTGTGCTTTACTTATATTACTCACTATATTGGCGACAGGGTACAGTCACTGACTTACCTTGATGAAATGCAATACCTCTTTGCCTATCTCTTGTAAACAAGTTCTGGAACATATCTTGTTACTGTCTGGCAATAGTCCACTAACATTGCTGAACTCTGTTTGCTCTGTTACTGTTTCTCAATAGCCAAGATATCTTGATGGAAACATTTGCCATGCTCACCTCTCACTGTGGTGCAGTTAGCCAAAAGAAAATCTGGGTGAGAGTGGAAAAAAATGTATCTTTAAAGACATATTGCAGCCCATATTGTGATAGGATGCCAGCAAGTTTTCCTCAAGTTCCTTATAGTTGTTAGCTGTGATATTTCCTAGAAAGTTGGTTGCCACCAGCCAGAAAGCATTCCACATTATCTCCTCATTACCACTAAAGACTTCAGTCGACCAGCTCATCCCTGAAGAGCTCACAGATCTGTGTGCTGATGAAAACACCCTCCTTTCTTTTGGCTTCTTTGAGCCAATGGAATTACCCACTGAGGTACCTAAATGCTGGCCCATTTTTATCCAAAGCCTTAATGAAGTTCTTCATGAGGCCCAGTTTGATGTGCAGAGGTGGTTGCAAAATCTTGCTAGATTATACCAGCGGTAGATGCTGTATATTCTTTGTTCCTGGTTGTAGTGACTGTCAGGAAGTCCAGTCCCTCTTGTAATGGAAAGTCTTTGCCTGACTGTCCCATTCACACAGAAAATAGGAAGACTTAGTATAGCCCTTCTACAGTCCAAATAAGATAGCAACAACCTTCAAGTTGTCACTGGTTTCCATAAGTATCACTTATAGTTTATGCAATTCAAAAGATGTTTCATGTTTTCATATGATTCCTTCATAAGGACTGCATAACCAATTGGAATTTGGGGCAACATTTTGCCATCGTGCAGCAGAACAGCTTTTAGAGTCGACTTGGATGAGTCTATGAACAGTCTCCACTCCTCAGGGTTATGACTGATATTGAGGAATACTATCAAAACATTTGTATCATTACAGGTGATGAGGTAACCTTTCATCTTAAAGAATGAATTGAAATCTTTCAGATGGGCATTAAAAACAGATGCTGTAACATTTTCATCAAGGAGATTCCACTGCTACAGTCTCAAGCCTAGCAGTTCTGCTTTACTCTTCAACAGTTCTAGATCCCTGATGAGGTTGCTTGATTCATTCTGCTTGATCCTGTATGTTTCAAGTAGATGTCACATTAGATGTGAAATCACACATCTCTTGAAGTTGATGGCTCACACGTTTCACAAATTTCCTTTTCATCCTATGATTCTAGGAAAAATGAGCCTGAGGTCTCTAGAACAGCAAGTCTGTCACCATAGGGTACTAGGCACATAGGAGATGGTATATTTGGATTACTTAAAAGGGAACTAGGCACATAGGAGATGGTATATTTGGATTACTTAAGGTCCCCCTTTTCTTTTAGGAAATACTTTGTCCCCCTTTTCTTTTAGGAAATACTTTGTCAGACAGGAGGCACCATGCAGGAGTGACAGTCACTGACAGATTCTGTTGGCTCCCTTTATATGACAAACATGTCAAAAGGCATTGATTGCCTTTTGCAATTCAACCAGCTGCATAGGTTTGTTGCACAAACTTTGCATCATATATGTGGGGCCCAATTGTTGTACTGGTTCCCAACCTTAGAGCCAAAGTAAAAATTGTACACTTTCCTAATGGTATGCTTCTGTGATTCAAAAGTCACTTCCCAACAAATATTACAAAAGTTATCTGCACTGCTCACGCACTTATGAGGCATCCTTGTTGATGTTCGGCTAAGAGATCACTCAACAGTCAGTCACACGTAGCCATTCACACAACTGGAGCAGTACGTTTTAGGAGAATGACAGTAAACCAGCACATGAACTACAAGGAGCAGCAAGTATTGTATTCTAATGTTTTGTAAAAAAAATTGCTTTGCACTCCAAATAGAGTATTTAAGCCAGCTCCAACTCAAATGAAAACTTAGGGATACAAAATAACATCATGATGACAAGAGCATGACATGAAAAGAAACGTTGGAGTACTAAGAAAAGGCATTAGAAAATGACTGTGACACTTGTGCGCTGGGTGCCTCACTAAAAGGAAATGATAAGCAGCAAGTAGGGTGATGCAATACCTGGATGCTGATTGCATCATCCATTTCCTGTGTTCAGTGTTACCAAATCTTGCCTCAAAGCCCCACAGTGCCAAAAACCAGAGCAAATTATATATATATTAGGACCCACCCTGTATCTTCAAAATTAGAGCCAGTTAACAATTGTAAGCATCATAATAGTGGTCAGCATTCCAAAATTGATAGAGTAGCTACTTTCATATCTGAAACATTTTGGCTGTTGATCATTGTAATGGAAGCAGGGGTAAATATTTCGTGAATATGTATCATATTCCAATTCCAAAAAAAATACAGAACATATGTTACTAGTTTTATGAATTTCAGGGTGTCATTTCTGCTGTTATTGATAAAGAAGCTGGAGTGTATGAACTTGATGGCCGGATTCGCCTGGTCATCTCATACCTGCTTGAACTTACTGGAGAACTTTGGAATAATGATTTGTTAGACGATCAAGCCCAAACAGTTACATTGGCTGAGGTGTCTGACAGGTTATCAGGAGTGAATAGACTGTATAGGTGCATTGATGTTGGAGACTATGTGATGGTCTATCATGCACACCATTCCAAGATTGCTGGGATACTACATCTTATATGCTGTGGAAGAAGCTTTGTTAGAAAGAAAAGGTAAATATATACTTTAGGATTTATTTATCTTACCTTCCTACCGAAGGATCCCCTTTTGTGTGGCTCCTGCAGTGCTAAGAATGTATAAGGACAGGAGAATTTGAACTGTAAGTAAGTGTTCATTGCTTTTGATATGGAACTTGCATCTTGATATTATGTGCAACTTAAGGGACAGGGGCACAGTAAGTATGTAGAGGAATCTGAAGACTGAACAAGGACTTAGAGGGACTCCGGAAAGACAGATTCCTAGACAAACGGAGAGGGTAAAACTTGACACTTAGTTTAGAGAAGATGTGCTGCATGTGTGATTGTGTGCAAATCACCAGATGTTATATGTATTCTGACAGATGGGAACTTGGTGAAGTTAAAAGGAGGTGGAACTCTCCCAGTTTTGAGTGATGAAGGTAGAGTGGAATTGAGGATAATGCCAGTTATTCTTGCAGGAATGGAAGCATTTATCCCCTCTTCCTCCAAGACTACTTCATCCAATCCATGGTTCAATTGTTCCTGTTCTAAGGCCACTCAGACAGGGAATCAGGCATATTGGGCTTGGAAAAACTCTCCTTCCTCTGGCTCCCATTCTACTTTTATCACTGCCCATAATTGCAGCAAGCATGTTATCCGTGAGGTGAAGCATTTCTTTATTCAAAGGAAGTGTGATAATCTCTCCTTGTCATCCACTGATAGGTCTTTCTGGTTTTTAGCTAAGGGCATCTCTAACAACTTTTGTCACTCTACCTTTCCCTCACTTTTCCGTTCTAATGGTACCATAGCTGTCTCTCCTGTTGACAAAGCAACTCTCTTTGGTTCCCATTTCTCCTCTTGGATGACTCAAACATTTCCTCACCTCCTGATGCTCCTTTTACTAATCCTATGCCTCTTCCCTTAATCTCTTTTTGGACTGTCCGAAAAGGGGTTCTTTCTCTGGACACAAGCAAGGCTTATGGTTGTGATTGCATCCATCCTTGTCTACTGAAAGAGTGTGCCTCTGACCTTGCACCTGTGCTTGCAGGTCTGTTCTGTTTCTGTTTAAAAACCAAAACTTTTCCTTCTCCTTGGAAACATGCTTTGATACATCCCATCCCTAAGAAGGGTGAC
>JAYMFT010070469.1:8866-28943 GCA_038088735.1 Panulirus argus
AAAAAAAAAAAAAAAAAAAAAAAAAAAAAAAAAAAAAAAAAAAAAAAAACTTAAATACCTGGACCAACTAAATCCTAAAAAATCCAACGGTCCAGGTAACTTAGCCCCAAGATTTCTAAAAGAGGTCAGGAGACAGATGATATACCCTGTATCAAAAATATTCAACAAATCTCTATCAGAGGGTCAGGTGCCAACTGACTCAAAACTAGCAAATGCTACTCCTTTATATGAAAAAGGGGACAAAAAGTATTAGGTACAATGATTGAAAAAATAATACGAGATAAAATTGTCACTTTTCTAGAGGATCTCAAAATTATATCGGACAACCAACACAGTTTACGCAATAGAAGATCCTGCCTGACAAATTTACTAGAAATTTTTAATGGTATTTATCAGAATTGGGACAAAAAAGTACCGTCTGATGTAGTATACTTAGATTTCCAAAAGGCTTTCGATAAAGTACCTCACAAGAGACTCTTACATAAACTCAAAAGCAGACATGGAATCAATGAAGAACTCTGTACATGGATCAGAGACTGGCTTACCAGAAGAAAGCAGCATGTAATATTAAACAGCGAAGCCTCAGATTGGCTAGAAGTAACAAGTGGTGTGCCCTAGGGGTTGGTCCCAGGCCCCATTCTTTTCATAATATACATTAATAACCTAGAACTCGGTCTCATATCTAAGATCTCCAAATCTGCTGACGATACTAAACTAGGAAGAAGAGCTGTAAACTGGTGGGACAGCAAAATGATTCAAAGAGATTTCAACTTACTAGCAGAGTGGTCAGACAGATGGTATATTAAGTTTAATGTAGACAAGTGTATAGTTATGCACTTTGGAGACAAGAATATATGCTACGAGTACAAACTATTCAGAAACTCTCTAACTAAAGTAAATGAGGAAAAGGACCTTGGAGGTGTCATCAGCAAGAATCTGAGGTACACTAAACAGAATCAAGCAGCATGTAAAAAAGGCAAACAAATGTTAGGTTTCACAGCCAGGAACATAGATTACAAGACACCAGAAACAATTCTCATACTTTATAATTCTCTAGTAAGACCACACCTTGAATATGCTGTCCAGTTTTGATCCCCAAACTATTAAAAAGACGAGGAAAAATTAGAGCAAGTACAAAGACGCACAACAAAATTTATCCCATCCCTTAGAAATCTGGCATATGAAGAGAGGCTAAAACATTTGGATCTCTTTTCCCTTAAAAAACGTGACTTAATCCAAGTGTTCAAAATTCTAAACAAGTTCGATAATGTAAATCACAAATATCTTTTTGAAATACAAGAAAATATGGTTACCAGGGCATATGGAATAAAACTCAAAGCCAAAAGATGTAGTATGGACGTGGGAAAAAGCTTCTTTTCCTATAGATGTGTCGAGCACTGGAATAAGTTACTGTCAGACATAGCGAATGCTAATACAATAAATACCTTCAAAAGTTGTTTAGACCTGTTAGACAAATACTTTATAAATTCAGGTATACTCTGAGGAAAACGCCAGAAATAAACTGTATGAATGACAGTAGTAACAGGGGACAGTAGAAGACTAATGTGCAGTAGCGGGGGGTCGGTGATAGATTAAAAAAATTGCTGCGCGGAATAACATTTTCTTGTCAAGTTGAATTTTTTTTCTTTAACAGACAAACCAGTCATGGGCCAATCAGGTCTCCTGTTGTCTGTCTTTCTCATGTAAACCACCACTCCACTTATCATATATCTTGCTTCTTGTATAATGCTGCTTTTTTTATACTTACTCCCCTGATGTAACTGTCTATTCTAGATTCTTCTAGTACTGTCTTCATCCATGAGTCTAGTCTTATTTTGAATGTTGCTGTAGTCTCTCTGTAAATTTGCTTGTTTTCCAAGCACTGCATTAAAAGAAGCATTCAAGCTTCTTTGCAAGGCATCCATATATTTTCATGTACAGCCTTTTCTTTACATTTCCAGCTATTACCTTTGATTTCATATTTTGCCTGAGGATTGGGAGAATGCATGTATAGTCCTACTGTATAAAGGTAGGAGGGATATAAGCGAGTGTTCAAAGTACAGAGGTGTGAGTTTGTGGAGCATACCTTGTAAGTTGTACGGTAGGGTATTAACTGTGAGGGTGAAATAATGTACAGAGCATCAGATTGGGCAGAGGCAGTGTGGTTTCAGAAGTGGTAGAGGATGTGTGGATCAGGTGTTTGCTTTAAAGAAAATGTAAAAGAAATATTTACAAAAACAGATGGATTGTATGGGGCATTTATGGATCTGGAGAAGGTATATGATAAGAGTTAACAGAAATGATTTATGGAAGGTCTTTAGAATATACAGTGTGGGAGGAAACCTGCTAAAATCAGTGAGAAGTTTTTATCAAGAGTGAAAGACATGTATACAAGAAGGAAGAGAGACAAGTGAATGGTTCCAAGTGAAGGTCGGTCTGTGGCAGGGATGCGTGATATTACCATGGTTGTTTAATTTGTTTATGAATGGGGTGGTGAGGTTGGTAAATGCAAGACTCTGGAGAGTTGGGCAAGTATGCAGTCTGTGGGGGATGAGAGAGCCTGGGAAGAGAGTCAATTGTTGCTTGGTGATGATACTGCACTGGTGGCTGATTCAAGGAAGAAACTGTGGAAGTTGGTAACTAAGTTTGGAAGAGTGTGTGAAAGGAGAAAGTTGAGGGAGTGGGAATAAAAGCTAGGTTATCAGATTCAGCAGGGTTGAGGGGCAAGTTAGTTGGGATGTAAGTTTGAATGGAGAAAAATGGAGGAAGTGAAGTGTTTTACATACCTGGGAGTGGACCTGGCAGCAAATAGAACCAGGGAAGTGGAAGCGAGCCATAAGATGCAGGAGGTGGTGAAGGTTCTGAGTGCTGCAGAATGTATGGAGAGACAGAATGCTACCTGGGAGGGGAAAAGTGGGTATGCTGAAAGGACCAGCAGTCCTAACAATATTATATGGTTGCAAGGCATGGGCTTTAAGTAGGGTTATGAAGGAAGATGGATGTGTTGGAAATGAACTGCTTCTTGACAATTTGTGGTGTGAGGTGGTTTGATTGAGTAAGTAATGAAAGGGTAAGAGAGATGAGTGGTAATAAAATGTGTGGTTGAGAGGGCAGAAGTGGGTGTGTTGAAATGTTTTAGATACATGGAGAGAATGAGTGAGGAAAGGTTGACAAAGAGGATATATTTGTTAGAAGTGGAGGGAACAAGGAGAACTGATAGACCAAACTGAAGATGGAAGGATGAGGTGAAAAAGATTTTGAGTGATTGGGGCCTGAACATGCATGAGGATGAAAGGCATGCACGAAATAGAGAGAATTGGAACAATGTGGTCAATGGATTGAACCAGGGCATGTGAAATGCCCAGAGTAAACCATGGAAAGGTCTTTGGAATCTGAATGTGGATAGGGAGCTGTAATTCCAGTGCATTACACATGACAGCTTGAGTATGGATGTGAAAGGATGTGGCCTTTCTTTGTCTATTTCCTGGCATTACCTTGCTGATGCAGGGGGTGACAATCAGTTAAGGGGGAGAAGAAGAGAGAGAATATGTTATCATTTGCTCTTTTCTTTAATGCATTTATGCTGTTTCTTGTGGGGCAAGGTGGTGCCAAGAATGGACGAAAGTGAACAAGTTTGAATATGTATGTGTCTATATGTGTATGTATATGTATATGGATGTGTATCTCTATGTATATGTACATATGTGTATATAAGTATATATATGAGTATGTGAGTGGATGTGCCTTTCTCTGTCTGTTTCCTGGCACTACCTGGTGAAGGTTCTGAGAGCAATGAAGAATGTGTGGAAAGAGAGAATGTTATCTCAGAGAGCAAAAATGGATACGTTTGAAGGAATAGTAGCTCCAACAATATTATATGTTAGCAAGGCATGGGCTATAGATAGAGTTGTATGGAGGAGGGTGGATGTGTTGGAAATGAATTGTTTAAGGACAATATGTGGTGTAAGATAGTTTGATCAAGTATGTAATGTAAGTGTAAGAGAGATGTGTGGTAATAAAAAGTGTGTGGTTGAGAGAGCAAAAGAGAGTTTGTTGAAATGGTTTGGACATATGGAATGAATGAGTGAGGGAAGGTTGACAAAGAGGATATATGTTTCAGAGGTGGAGGGAACAAGGAGAAGCAGGAGACCAAATTAGAGATGGAAGGATGGAGTGAAAGGGATTTTGAGCGGTTGGGGCCTGAACATGCAGGAGGGTGAAAGATGTGCACAGAATAGAGTGAAATGGAACGATGTGGTATACCGGGGTTGACATGCCGTCAATGAACTGAACTAGGGCATGTGAAACGTCTGGGGTAAACCACGGAAAGGTCTGTGGGGCCTTGATAGGGATAGGGAGCTGTGGTTTCAGTGCATTACACATTACAGCTAGAGACTGAGTGTGAGCGAATGTGGTCTTTTCATCTGTTTCTTGGCGTTACTTCGCTGACGCAGGGGGTGGTGATGCTATTTCCTGTGGGGTGGGGTGGTGTCAGGAATGGATGGAGGTGAGCAAGTATAAATATGTACATGTGTACATGTATATGTATGTGTATATGTATATGTTGGTATGTATATGTAAGTACTCTGCATATATGTGTGTTTGTGAGTGAATGGATCTTTCTTCATCTGTTTCCTGGCGCTACCTCGCTAATGCGGGAAACAGCGATTCAGTATAATAAATATATACAATAGCTTTAAAAATCTTACCCTTGGTCATTCTCAAAAATAAGTTTGAGGAGACGAATGTAGATGTTCTAGCTTTGACTGAAACTAAGCTCAAGTAGAAGGGGAAGAATGGTTTGGAAATGTTTAATGAGTAAATTCAGGAGTTAGTGTGAGGGCAAGAGCTGAGGAAGGGGTAACACTTTCTGTTGAAGGAGGAGTTGTGGGAATGTGATAAAGAGTGTAAGGAAGTGAGCCCCAGAATGCTGTGGGTAAAACTGAAAATTGAATATGAGAGCTGAGTGAGTGTGTCAGCAGTTTTGATGTGAGGGACCAAGTACAGTATTTGTAATGGGTGATGTGGCATTTGATAGTATAATTGGAGTGCGTGATATAATCATTGTGAATGGAAATGGTGAACAGGCTGTGAGGATGTGCACTAAAAAGGACTGGTGATTGGGAATACCTGGTTTAAAAAGAAAATAGATAAATATATGTAGTTGAGTGTGAACATTATTGATTTTGTGCTAATTGATGTGAATATGCTAAGAGAGGTAGCTTGTGAGATGTTTGATTTTTAATTGGAGAAGATGAAGCTGAAAGGCTGTTCAGGCTTTAGGAAATAATGCACGGGTGGGAGGTGGGTGGCGAAAATGAGAGAGCTTGGAAAAGAGACTCATGTGTAGAGACACGCATACATTTTAATTAAAGAATGACATAAAAATAAATAAAACTTGGGTAGTGAACAAGAAATGGAACGTACTTAGGGAAGCAGTTCTTGCATGTGCAAGAGGAGTGTATAATATGTGAAAGGTGGAAGGTGGGCATGTTAGAAAGGGTAGTGAGTAGTGGAACAAGGAAGTTAGGTTGCTAATTAATAAGAAAAGAGAGGTTTATGGCCGATACTTGCAAGGATGGAGTGCGAAAGAATGAGAAATTTACAAAAGAAAGCAGCAGGAGGTCAGAGGGAAGGTTCAGGAGCTGAAAAAGAGGACACGTGAGAGGTGGGTTAAGCACGTATCAACAGACTACAAATGGGAGCAACAGTGATGGAGGTAGATAGGGAAGTGGTAACTTGCAGAGATAAGGTGAATAGCTTTGAGTGAGTATTTTGAAGGACTGTAGATTATCTTTGATAATAGAGTGGCAGATGTGAGGTGTTATGGACATGGAATTATGTCAAGTGAGAGAGGTATGGCAAGTGTTTTAGTACAAAGAAAAGAGGCAGTAAAAGTCTTGTATAAGGTGAAATGTGGTGAATTGGCTGGGATGGATGGGATTTCACTTGAACTTCATAAGAATGTGTATGACATTGTTGTTGACTGTTTAGTTAGAATTTTCAATATATATATATATATGGCTGATGGTGAGGTGCTTGAGGAATGGCAGAATGCCTATATAGTGCCATTGTAAAAATGTAGTGTAGACACAAGTGAATGTAAAATTACAAATGTACAGTATGAATTTGCTGAATTTATAGGGTAAGTTGTATGATTGAGAGGGTAGTGGCTTGCTCAGAGCATTAGTTTTGGGGAGGAGCAGTGTAGTTTCAGGCATGATAGAAGATCTGTGAACCAGATGTTTGCTTTCAAGAATTTGTGTGAGAAATTCTTAATGAAACAGAAGGATTTCTATGTGAAGTTATGGATCTAGAGAAAGGTATGATAGGGGTGATGGAGAGATCTTTGTGTAAGGTGTTATGAATGTATGGCGTGTGAGGAAAGCCACTAGAACCGATGAAGAGTTTCTGTCAAGAATGTAAGGCTTGTGTTCGAATAGGAAGAAGGGAATTGAGTGTTTCAAGGTGAAGATAGGTCTGTGGGAGGGGTTTGTGATGTCATCATGGCACTTGAATCTGTTTATGGATTGGGTGGTCAGGAAGCTGAATGTGATGGTCTTGGAGAATCATACCTGCAGTCTGTCAGAGATGGGGATGCTCTTTGCTCATGACATGGCATTGGTGATTAAATTCTCAGTAAAAACTAGTTACTGCATTTAAGAGAATGTTTGAGAGGTGAAAGTTGAGAGTAGATGTGAATAAAAGGAAGGTTTTTGGTTAAGCAGTGGAAAGAGACAGGTTAGATGGAGCATGAGTATGAATGGAGGGAACCTGAAGGATGTGGTGTTTAGAAAACTGAGATTGGATGTGGTAGCAAATGGGACATGAAGTGAATCATTGGTTAGTTGAGTGAACAAAACTCTGGGAGCCCTAAGGAATGCATGGAAAGAGAGAACAATCTTGGAGGATGAAGATGGGCATGTTTGAAGATATTGTAAGTCTAATGTTGTAGTGTGGATTTGAGGCATGGACTATATATGGGAATATATGGAAGAGAGTTAATGTATTGGAAATTAAATGTATAAGGACAGTAATATGTGGTGTGAGAAGCATTGATCCAGTACAAAATGATAGGTTAAGAAGAGTTTGAATTAGAGAGCTAAGTGGGTGTACTGAAATGGTTTGGACATATGAAAAGAATTAGTGAGGAGAGAAGGGGTAGACCAGATTGAAGATAGAATGATGGGGTGCAAAAGTTTTTGAGCATTGGGGCCTAAACATCCGTTAGGGTGAAAGATGTGTTTAGGATAGAGTGAATTGGAGCAATTTTGGGTACACTGGACAACATGCTTTCAGTGGACTAAACCAGGGCTTATTAAGCAACCTGAGAAAACCACAGAAAGGTCTGTGAGGCCCGGTTGTGAGTAGGAAGGGTGGAGGTGTGCTTTCTGTGCATTACACATGTCAGCTTGAAAATGGATGTAAGTAAATAAGGCCTTTTCTTCATCTGCTCCTGGCACTACCTCACTAAAATGGGAAATGACGAATGAGTGGGAGAGAATATGCAAGATATATTTGCATATTTTATTTTATATTTATTATACTTGATCGCCGTTTCCTGCATCAGCGAGGTAGCACCAGGAAACAGACGAAGAAAGACCCATTCATTCATATACACACATATATACATACAGGCACATATATGCACAGTACATACATATACATATATACATACATATACATACACATGCATATACACATATACACATTCATACTTGCTCACTTCCATTTATTTCTGGCACCACCCCACCCCACAGGAAACAGCATTGCCATCCCCAGCATCAGCAAGGTAGTGCCAGGAAACGGAAAAAAAAAATGCCACGTTCGCTCGCACTCAGTCTCTAGCTGTCATGTGTAATGCATCGAAACCACAGCTCCCTATCCACAGATATATATTTGTATGTGAGGAGGGTTGATCAAGCAAGAAAATGATAGTGTAAGGGAAAGGTGTGGTAATAAGAAGAATGTTGTTGAGAGAGCTGATGAGGATGTACTGAAAAAGTTTGGGCATGTGGAAAGAACAATTGAGGAGAAGTTGACCATGAGCATATATGTGTCAGAGTTAGAGGAGACAAGGAGAGGGCAAGACTGAATTAGAGATAGAAGGGTGGAGTAAAAATGGTTTTGAGTGTTTGGGGTCTAAATATGCAGGAGGATGAAAGGAAAACATGGGATAGAGTGCATTGGAGTGTTGTGGCACACAGAGGGTGACTTAGTGTCATTCACACCATGTCACCCTCCGAGGCATATGAAGCATTTGGGGAATAGACTCCACATGCTTGAGGTTCCATTTCAAGTCGAAAGTCACCATTGCCCTCACAGATTGTGGCATCTCTTTCCACACACTCCTTGATGCACCAACACCTAAGCCTCCTTCACCTACGCATTTGCTTCCTTTATCTCCCATGGTTCCATCCACCTCCAAGACCATTCCCGGGAACCCAAAACACCTCATTTCCTCTAAGGTCTCTCCATTCAAACTCACGCTTCAGCCAACTTGTCTCTCTCCCCTGCAAATCTTAATAACCTTACTTTTATTCACTTTGATTCTCAACTTTCTCCTCTCACACACCCATCCAAACTCAGACACCACCTTCTACAATTTCTCCCTTGAGTCTACCACTAGGGCTGTGTCATCAGCAAGCAGTAATTGAACTCACTTCCCAAGCCTCTCCAACCCAGCAGACATCAGATCTGTCCCCTCCTCAGAGACCCTCTTATTTACCTCCCTCACCACACCATCCATAAAGAGATTAAACTGCCCTGTTGACACCACATACTCTTACCGCAAACATACCTTCTCTTGGAACTACTCACCCTCCTTTCTTCCTCCTCACACACATCTTATTACTCTCTTGATAGAAATTCCTCACTGCTTCTAGTAGCTTTTGTCCCACACCTTATATTCATAGCACCACAAGGTATCTCTATAAACCCCATCATATGCTTTCTCTTGATCCAGAAATGTGATATACAAATATTACATATAAATTTTATACACAAATGCTTCTGCCTTATTGAGGTAGTGTGAAAAACACATGAACAACATTATTTATATACATCCACTCCCTCAACTAAATGACTTGTTTTCCTTACATGTTCATTGTGAGTAAATTCTTTTTCCTGCTTTGCAGCCATTGCTGTTATAATTTTCATTAATGTTTTAACAAAAAGTCTAAAGCATTTTGTTTTATATATATTTTGGATATTTTCTTTGGGATTGCTATGAAAGAAGTCAGAGCATTTCCCCTTCATGCCCATACCGTTACACTAGGCAGATTTTTTTCTTAGAGTACTTATTTGGTACAGAATCTTAAAGTTTCATGAACTTCATAAAAGTTGATAGTTTTATGCATTCTCAATGCTTTTAGCTGAAAAAATTGCTTTAAACATATTTTATCATGCAGGACATAGTTGCAAGAAGACAAAGCATGAGTCTAATGATTAATGCAGCCAAATCTAAGACCCAGTATATCTACCTTACCCCTCTGGAGTTGGACCTTGCACTTCACCCAAATATTAATAGATTCATGTAAGTATATGGCATATTTTTCCCTGATACATTTTGTGTCTAAGCAGGGTTTTTGGTAGGTTATGAAAGTATTATAAGATTTTAAATGAATTTTCTTTATCATTCATTAATTTCATTTCCATTTGCATGTAACGGATCAAGTGCAGAAAAATATACACCTTTTTTAGGAATTGATTTAGCAAAATTAGGATCTCCAATCCTGTAGTCTGACAAAGGGTAGGGACACCCAGTTCCTTGGAGTAGACTTCCAGCATAACATGGGAAGGACGTAGAACAGGAGACCTGCTTTCAGACCTAGATTGTGGGGGAAAAAGGTTTGGCCCCATCATCATCAGTATTTCTTCAGACTTTGAAATTGGTAGTTTGGCAAAAATCAACGTGTGACAACGTGGTTGAAAAAATCAAGAAGCATATCACTGGTGGTAAATTCAAGTGAGAAACTGCAGAAGTTGGTGTCTGAGTTTGGGAGAGTTTGTAAAAGGAGAAAGTTGAAAGTAAATGTGAACAAAAGTAAGGTTATTAGGTTTAGCAGTGCAGAGAGACAAGTTAGATGAGGTGTGAGTTTGAATAAAGACAGAGAAAGTGGGGTACTTTAGTTACCAGGGAGAGTATATGATAGGGAATGGAACCATGGAAGCAGAGGTGAGTTATAGGATGGAAAGGGAGTGACTGTGTAGTTGATTAGTTGGTGAGAATATTCAATGTATGTATGGATCATGACGAAGTGCCTGAGGATTGGCAGAATGCATTTATAGAAGCCATTGTACAAAGGCCAATGGGATAAAGATGAGTGTTCAGACTACAGAGGTATAAGTTTGTTGAGTATACCTGGTAAGTTGCATGGGAGAATATTGACTGAAAGGGTGAAGAGCATCAGATTAGGGAGGAGCAATGTAGTTTCAGAAATGGTAGAGGATGTGTGGATTAGGTGTTTTCTATAAAGAATGTGAGAAATATTTAAAAAACAGATGGATTTTTATATGACATTTATAGATCTGGAATAGGCATATGATAAGGTTGATAGATACTTTGTGAAAGGTCTTAAAAATATATGGTGTGGGAGGTAAGCTGCTAGAAGCGGTGAGAAGTTTTAATCAAGGGTGTAAGGTATGTTTACGAGTAGGAAAAGAGGAGAGTGGTTGGTTCCCATTGAAGTTGGGATGTGAGGTTGTCTAGGTCATTTCTTCTGGGTAGCAATGTCAGTGCCACCATAGTTAATGAAGCGCTTCATCCATCTTTGCACACTTCATAGTACCAGCCCTATAGTTTCAGCCATTTCATTATAACACTTCCTTGCATTGTACAAGGGTACAATAAGAGCAATATCCTCTTTAGACAAGTCCTTAGGGCCAGACATTGCAGCACAAACCCACCATAGAATACAAGTGGGGGGGTAAAGAAAAAAAAATTGACCCATCACAACAGCTTCAAACAAACTGACTGCCACCTGTTGCTATCCAGGGGGCTCCCCCTTCCCACCAACGTTCATGAGCTGCCTCAGTAATTTTCGTCATTTCAGTCATGTTTTGGGTTATGATACAAACAAGTGAAAAATAATGGCATGGGCTCTATCACGCAAATTTTTTCTGCTGGTACTGTATGTAGGGGATAGGGGAGAAAGAATACCTCCCACGTATTTCACCGCATGTCGTAGAAGGCGACTAAAGGGGGCGGGAGCTGGTGGCTGGAAATCCTCCCCATCTTGTTTTTCAATTTCTAAAAGGGGAAACAGAAGAAGGAGTCAAGCGGTGAGTGCTCATCCTCCTTGAAGGCTCACGCTGGGGTGTCTGAATGTGTGTGGATGTAACCAAGATGAAGAGAAAGGAGAGATAGGTAGTATGTTTGTGGAAAGAAACCTGGATGTTCTGGCTCTGAGTGAAACGAAGCTCAAGGGTAAAGGAGAAGAATGGTTTGTAAGCGTCTTGGGAGTAAAGTCAGGGGTTGGTGAGAGGACAAAAGCTAAGGAAGGAGTAGCGCTACTCTTGAAGCAGGAATTGTGGGAGTGTGTGATAGAGTGTAAGGAAGCAAATTCCATATTGATATGGGTAAAATTGAAAGTGGTAATGCACCTGGTCATGAGAAGAAAGATCATGAGAGGCAAGTGTTTTGGAAGCAGCTGCGTGAGTGTGTCAGCAGTTTTGGTGCACGAGAATAGGTATTAGTGATGGGTGATTTGAATGCAAAGGTGACTAATGTGGCAGTTGAGGGTATAATTGGTGCACATGGGGTATTCAGTGTTTGTGTATGGAAATGGTGAAGAGCTTGTGGAGTTTTGTGTGCTGAAAAAAGACTGGTAATTGGGAATATCTGGTTTAAAAAGAGAGATATTCACAAGTATACGTATGTGAGTAGGAGAGATGGTCATCAGGCATTAGTAGATTACGTATTAAGTGATAGGTGCATAAAAGAGAGACTTATGGATGTAAATACGCAGAGAGGGGCAGCTGGTGTGATGTCTGATCACTATGTTGTGGAGGCGAAGATTTGTAGAGGTTTTCAAAAAAGAAGAGAGAATTTTAGGGAGAAGAGAGTGGTGAGAGTAATGAACTTGGAAAGGAGACTTGTGTGAAGAAATACTAGGAGAGATTGAAAGGAGACTTGTGTGAAGAAATACTAGGAGAGATTGAATGTACAATGGCAAAAGGTGAGAGCAAATGAAATGAGGGAAGTGGGTGAAGAATGGGATGTATTTAGGGAAGCAGTGATGGCATGCACAAGAGATGTGTGTGCCATGAGAAAGGTTGGAGGTGGGCAGATTAGGAAGGATAGTGAGTGTTGGGATGATGAAGTAAAGTTGTTAGGGCAAGAGAAAATAGAGGCGTTTGGATGATACTTACAAGGTAGGAGTGCAAATGTCTGGGAGATGTATAACAGAAAGTGGCAGGAGGTTAAAAGAAAGGTGCAAAGGTTGAAAAGAGGACAAATGAGAGTTGAGGTGAGAGAGTACCATTAAACTTTAAGGAGATTCAAAAGATGTTTTGGAAGGAGGTAAATAATGTGCGTAAGACAAGAGGACAAATAGGAACATCGGTGAAGGGGGCAATGGAGGAAGTGATAACAGGTAGCGATGGAGTGAGGAGATGGAGCGAGTATTTTGAAGGATTGTTGAATGTGTTCGATGATAGAGTGGCAGATGTAGGGTGTAGTGGTCGGGGTGGTGTGCGAGGTGAGAGAGTTAGGGAGAGTAGTTTGGTGGAGAGAGAGGAGGTGGCGAAAGCCTTGCAGAAGATGAAATCCGGCAAGGCAGCGGAATTGGATGGTATTGTAGTTGAATTCATTAAGAAAGGGGATGATTATGTTGTTGATTGGATGGTAAGAATATTCAATGGAGGAAGTGCCCGAGGATTGGCGGAATACATGTATAGTGCCATTGCACAAAGGTAAGGGGGATAAATGTGAATGTTCAAAGTACAGCGGTGTAAGTTTGTTGATTAATCCTGGAAAACTGTATAGGAGGGTATCGATTGAGAGGGTGAAGGCATGTACAGATCATCAGATTCAGTAGGAGTAGTGTGGTTTTAGAAGTTGTAGAGGATGTGTGGATCAGGTGTTTGCTTTGAAGAATTTATGAGAAATACTTTATATCGGAGTTAGCGATCCCATAGTATACGATTTTGTCTTAAAGATAGCGTCAAGATATTGGTGGTGGTGTCCTGATATGTCTTTAAATCTGACTACTGGCAAACATAATACGAAAATTAGATGTCATATCTTCAATTCATTATATCCATATGGAATTGACGAATAAGATATCCATATTTTTGGAGTAGTTCATTTACCCCCAAAGAATATACAGAAAACGATAGAGCTTTGTAGGGCGAAATTAATTCTCAGTTACTGATACAGAAGCAATAACTAAACAGCCCCATCAAAAACTGGGACAGCCTAATTCATTTAACAGAGATCTGCACTCTCCGCCAAATGATCCGAGACCCAACGAGGGGTAGTAATATTTCAGATTGAGCGTTGTCCACACACACGGACCTTATAGTACTTGTATGGTTGACGACAAGCTAGGTACATACCAGCAGTTACTATATTGCCCCATTCACTGTAGACTGCCGGCTTGATTTGAAAGGCAACATGATTATACCAAAACTTAGATCAGCAGCCTTCGATAGGCTGGATCAGACTCCGGTGCTTGAACGCAACTGAGATGTGGAGAAATTTCATGACATATCCTTCCCCTTTGAGAAAATCAGCTTCCCTATAAAATAAAAATAAAGTTGTGAGAGGGAGCCAGAGTGGATGACTAAAGAAAATATCTTAATCAGAAGTAAAGTAAAAGATATACAGTGGATCAAAGTCAAATGGCAGCAAAGAGTGCAGAAAGAAAATTATAACGAACAAGCAATGCTTTGAAAAATTTATTTTTCTGTGAATGAAGAAAATCCTGGAAAACTCTTCAAATGTACTGGAAACAAGAAAAAAATTGAGGATGCTATTGGCCCATTATCCCCCCAA
This sequence comes from Panulirus argus, assembly GCA_038088735.1. NCBI lineage: Eukaryota > Metazoa > Arthropoda > Malacostraca > Decapoda > Palinuridae > Panulirus > Panulirus argus. The sequence goes on from JAYMFT010070469.1 coordinate 22,866, forward strand.
AAAATGGCACCTTAGCTACTTGACAATAAAGAAATGGTGTCCATTCTAAACAGATATGTACACACCGTTCAGCATTAGGAATCCATCTAATTTATTACCGAAAACTTTTTTATCGTTACCAAAAAGGAAGAATTAGAGGAAAGAAATTCTTTATGCAGGGAAAATTCTAAATTTTTACACAGCCTTGAAAAAACAGAGAAAAAACAACATACGTACGTACTATGATAGTCCAACGACATTTCACAAATTATCTTCATCTAGTCAAATTTACCGTCATCAATCTATTAAACCAGTTATGTACAACTATACGTTAAGGTTTTTCAATAAGAACATGATATGTGTTATGAAAATTTTTCTAAGCCTGGAAATACGCCATTCCCGGTACCCCCTTCATCTAGTTCTATTTACCCACTGTAGTTTTAACCGGCGCCAGCTAAGTTGATGGATGTAAATCCATATCGACTACCGCACTGAAACTCACAATTATTATTAAATGGATTCCACCTTAATAGAAGTATTTTTGAACAAGACCGATAATGACTACGGGAAACAGGACAGTGACGCATGGTTTGTGTAAACATCTTGAACACCAAGCTTTGAACACTGTTATCATCTTAGCTATCTCGATGTTATCAGGAATTGCACCTTTTTCTGAATGACAGATCGCACATATAGGGTCATATATTTAATATTTGTCATGTTGATGATGTTACAGTTCACTAGAGGATTTGATTCTCAGTTTCCCAGTCCTCAGTTTGTTATTCACATTCTTTGTATAGAACAACGAACTCTGATATCGTCACTGGCTGAATTGGTAGTTGAGATTTATTAATATTATCTTTGTCTTCTACTGTGGATTACACGGCCGCTGGAAGTGTCGTTTGTACTGACATCTGCACCATTGTTGGCAGTGCAATTCCGATTAGGTCACTGGATGAAACTCTTGTCTGCTAGGTCAGGTATTTATAGATTTTTTTGATTGTTTTAAGTCTATTACCTAATTTTTAAATAATGAACCCCACATATTCCCTGATGCACTACTATCACCTTATCTAATATCGCTCAGTATGAAAGATAAGATAGATCGGTCCTCCGCAGGTATTTCTGCAATCACGAACTTTATAAGCACCTGAAACATAAGCTGCCGTATCCGTAGGGTTACTGTCCACGCAGACATCAAATAGACTTTACCTCTGTCAGTATGTACCCCGACAACATAAATGTATCAAGTCATATACACAGAGCCCGGGCCGCGAGTACAGGAGGGCGCCCCATCTTATCATCACTGTCAGAAAACACCGGGAAGTGATACCGTTGGATGACTCGGGCCTTGACGGGTTCCTGGTAACATTGTACCATCATGCGTCACGTTCGTAGCATCACACAATCACGTAACAAAATACAGGACATCAACATGCTCATTAAGACAACAGTGAGTTCTCTCATAACCTGTCCTAATTGTCCTCGTGACTATTTATAGTTTATATATACATGGAGCGGATGGGAAAGGCAGCCTTATCATCCTTTATCATATTACAATCAGTCCTAACAATCAGTGTGTGTGTCGAGGCTTCATGAAGCAACAACGCACTACAGTAGCCTCATCCACTGACAACACACGCTCCCCATATATTATCGAAGCAGACGTAAGTCCCTCCACCCCTTGACCCACCATTACCATTGAAATTTAAGTGTGTGACTGCAGTGCATCCCCCAATTCATCACGTGATGTGTGATCCGGTAATCCCACGTGATATAGTACAGTAATCCCTATGGAAACAAATTAATCCTCAGGGATAGACTACCTTATCTGTAGCGTTTCTGAAGATGGCCCACCGACACTTGCTCTACCATACATTCCTAACATTCTGGTTGTTATCGGACTTGAGGTGATGTCGGCGTGAGTGTTGTGACAACCCGTCACCACACACGAACATGGTCCTATCATTCTTTAGGGGAGATGTGACTGGGTGGGGCACTATACTGACCAAGATGGCAAAAAGGACGACCAGGAGCGCCATACAATCCGCTAACACCAACTCAACATTTGCAACATCAGTAGTTTTTCTCACACTAACTTTAGGTATTATCAGTAGTCAGGTTTATTTTCATATTCATAAACACTTAGTAAGATTATTTTACGTGATATTCCATCATTAGTTCTCGTCTCTTTAGTAAACCTAGTGAACAGTAAGATTATTTTACGTGATATTCCATCATTAGTTCTCGTCTCTTTAGTAAACCTAGTGAACCTCAACTGATACATTGCGGTTGACATAGCCCAGCCATAAATTCCTATGTGGGTGTGGGGCAAGTAGGGCCCCATCTGCCGTTCACCCTCTGGGAAGATGGTTGTAATAAAGAATGGGTATTGTAAGGGCTGGAAAGAGTTAGAAAGAATAAAGAAAATTGACAATGGTGAAAGAGACATGTCTTATGATATGATAGGAATAAAGTTTCAAAGGCAAAGAACTAGGTAGGAGTTGTGGATGAGTTTAAATATTTATTGCAGTAAAGCCCAGTTAAGATGATATTGAGAAAGCAGTACTTGAAAACACGATTTTGTAAGGGAGAAAAATTTAGAACGCGCCGTTCGCTCCGACGACCGGGAATAGTCTGAATGTAGATCGTGAAATATGTTTGCGTGGAATACTTGTACTAGAGCACTAAAGTCGGTTCTCTGTTGCTGCTTGTCAACAAGCCTTTCTATGTGGACGACTCAGCCTCGCATAGTGAGAGGTCAGGCAATATATTGTTTCTCGACAATACTGTATATCGTGTACAAAAATTGTCTTGAACGCTTGCCACCACCGCTTCCAAGTCGCCAATACATAAAAAATTTACATATATATTGCACTACATTACAGTTACTGTAGAGCAAACATGATGCAGTAATAGAATAACATCATGAAAGCAACTTAAATGGCGATTTTCGAATATCTCTTTTGCGTTAACTTCATCAACTGGCGCGTTCGTTTTGTACCTAATTTTGTGATTTATTAGTTTTTCACTTTTTTACTTTGAATTATATTTTTACTTTTTTTTTCCAGAAACCTCGTTTCCACACATATTCCGTTTTCCAATCTCGAACATTTTCTGTTTATTAACATTTCGTTTTCTTTCAGCTGTCCAACACTTATCATTAGCAAACACTGGGTGAAATGTACTTGAGTATAGCGGCCTGGTGGCGGCGGAAGGTGGCAGTGATGTTGATCATGGCGGTGGTGGTGCTGGTGGCAGCGGCAGGAAGTGCTGATGAGGATGAGGTCAGGCAGTATTCGACTCCCGGTATGGACCTGCTGGAGCAATTTCTACAGAACACTCCAGAACTGGTGAGTACCTGTCTGACGGAGTGGTCTACTGTGGGTCATGTGTCAAGGCTGGGTAATAACTGACCCATCATGATTGGGTCATGTTTCAAGTCTCATGTAGAGGACCATCTCTTACCAAACGATTCTCAGCATGGTTTTCGACGAAATCACTCGACCGGCAAATCTGTTTGACTTCCTTTATGATATAATCAACTCGTACGATGAAAGTAAAGCAAATGATGTCATGCAACTAGATTTTCAAAAAAGTATCGATAAGGTTCCGCATCAAAGGTCACTAGCAAAAGCTGATTCACATGGAACTGACGGGGTTGTATTTCGGTGGATAGGAACCTGGTTGACTGGCCGTAGATAAGTTGTGGTTAATTGTCAAGCCTCAGAATGGTATGACGTAACAAGTGGTGTGCCACAAGGATCAGCCTTGGGTCCGGTTCCCTTTCTCATACATATTGATGATATTGATAATGGGCTGCGTTATATGACATCAAAAATAGCAGATAATATAAAGCTGGGAAACAATCAGCAAATGAACTTGAACGTCTGCTGCTTCATACTGACATAGACGCTATTGGACTGGGCTCATAGATGGCAAATGAATTTTAATACAGGTAAGTGCAAAGTTTTATACATCAGAGGTAAAAACGAAATGGTAAGCTACAGTATGACTTCTGTGGAAGTGCAAAAGGAAAATGAGGAAAGAAGTGACCAACATCAAGCAAGCAGTGCACAGAAGCAGTAAAAAGAGCGAGCAAGATTCTTGTATTAATAGGCAGGGGTGTCGAACCTAAGTCCACGGAAATCATCCTTACTCTTTACATTTCGTTATTGTTTTCAGTTTTGGCTGCCCTACTTGACAATGTACATATGAGTGGATGGGTCTTTCTTCTGTTTCCTGGCGCTACCTCGCTGGCGCGGGAAACAGCGATCAAGTATAAAATAAATGAAATATATATATATATATATATATATATATATATATATATATATATATATATATATATATATTTCCAGAGTTAGCGAGGTAGCTCCAAGGAAAGACGAAGATAGGCCACATTCACTCCCATCCATGCTCGAGCTGTGTAATGCACCGTGATTACAATCCCTGTCCACCTATCCACAACCAGGTCCCACAGTTTGGGGGTTCCTCAGTCCCTCAGGACTTCTTCCTATTTTATTAAGATGTCTATAGCCATTCAACTATGTTTATTGTTTTCAAGACTGAGATGATTATCATCAGTTTAAGTACCTTTTTGCGGCTAATCTTAATTCCATCTTTTCTTCAAGCTTATGGAGTGTATATTGCAACATCACCTTGCTTATGGTGCCTCTGGATGTTTCATATTCATCATCTGATACAGTTTGTACGTTGCACCATCATTTGGAACAGCTTATGGGTTGCTCCATACCCTGAGACAATCTCTAGGCTGATCCAACTGGTGAAACAATAACATGCAGTAAGGGGAGTCCTGTACCGGCAGTTGTGCGGTTACGTCCATTGCCAGGAGCCCATGCCTCCCTCCGACTGCCCCCACGGCACCTCCTACCTCAAGGGCGTGGCACAGTTCGGCTGCTGCGGTGCCTGCGTCAGGTTCAAACGTGAGTCAGAACACTAAACCTTTTACATCTCCTGCTGTCCAAATCGCGTGCCACAAGGCCACCAAACTTCGCTGATATTTGCTTTGTTTTGCAACGTTGCCGCATCATCTGCAAGGTTTCCTGTAACGTCGATGAGGTTGAATCTCCACAGAGATGAATGACGAGAAATGCACCGGCAGCATAGATCCCAGACTGGGAGGCGGCTATACCCCAGAGCTGGGCCGCCTGCCCCAGGAGTTCCTGGAGCCCAAAGAGCCCAGCGACCTCCTCAGCAACACGATCCAGTCCTCCTGGTGCGACTACTACCTCCGCTGTGACAACGCTACTCAAGTGTGCGTACCAGGTGAGTGCTAGGTACTACCTCCTGACTACAATGGGTGCTGGGTGAGTAACTCGTCAGTCTCAGCTGAGTATACCTACAGCTTCAGAAGACATGACGCGGGAGCCACAGCTCAGAGTGGGAGCTACAGTTCGGGGTGGGGGCCACAGCTCAGGGTGGGAGCCAAGGCTCGGGGTGGTAGCCACAGATCGGGTTGGGAGCCAGATCTCAAGGTGGGAACCACAGCACGTGGGTGAGAGGCACATCTCGGGGTCACGCGTACCAGCGGTAATGGCTCATAGGTGTTGATCAAATCCACGGAACATCTAACACTTTTTGCATCAGTGGCGACCAGTCACTGAAAGGCTTCACTGCTAGCCAGAAGACGTGTCATTCCCTTATGAAGTGGAGAGGGAGGGACTCACAACAGATCAGTGCACCGTTCTCTCCGTCTACCTGTTAACATCTCTTATAACAAGCCTTCCCCTTCAGGGTGCAGTTCCATCTTTCCTTCCTTCTTCCTCTCCTCCCCACCAGGATGAACGCCCTCTCGTCCCACCTGAGGAATTTAAACTGCAGTAGACCCCCGACCGGGTTCCGGCGAATGCGCCCCGTGACTACGGACATCATTTCCTTTACCCTGCTCTGCCGTTTAACGTACAGCCCTTCGGATCCCCAGACTGATGCCCTTAGCCCAAGATGATGCATGGTGTAACTGATAGTGTTCCTGACCGTGACGCATTTACGGACCGCCCAGGGTCGAGCGCACAGGTTCGAATCCTGGTTGCCGCAGTCGGTCCACAGTCAACCCAGCTGTTCATACACCCTAAGGGT
>JAYMFT010070470.1:0-14600 GCA_038088735.1 Panulirus argus
TATATATAAAACTCCCTGGGATACAGAAAGAGCATTACCCACGTATTCCATGCGTGCCGCAGAAGGCGACTAAGAGTGGCGGCAGCGGGTGGCTAGTTATGCTCCCTTCCTGTATTACTTTCCAAAAGAAAGAACAGAGCAAGGAGCCAATTGAGGGGTTTTCCCTCTAAGGCTCTGTCATCTGTTCTTGACGTTACCTCGCTCACGCGGGAAATGGACAGCATATATATACATACACACACACACACAAATATATATATATATATATATATATATATATATATATATATGGGTGTGTGTGTGTGTGTGTATGTGTGTGCGTATTATGATAGCAAAGTTAAGATAATTCTGTACTGAATCGGTGAATAATCTGTGGTTACAATTTACCGGTATATTTGTATATTCATGGAATAATGTTTGAGATAGAAAATTAAAGAGCTGTTTCTAGATGCAGATGGTTTCTCTCCGTTTTCATAGTTGACATGATAAGGAAAGTTTTCTCATGAAAGCATTTGAAAGAAAAGTGTAATATTTCTTAGTAGCTTTAACCTTATATTTTTCATATTCTCTCTTCACTTTAAGCTATACAGTATCTGAAGCAGGCTTCTGAATAATATTCTTTTCATTGTTAGATTCAACAAGGCAATGCCTTATTTCGGTAATTTCATAATTACTTTTTAAGCTTCTCGTCCCAGAGCTTGAGAAACACTGTGCTAGATAGATTAACTGATGCATACACTGGTTTCATCATCCCGTACTTCAAGAATGATGACTGATACTTATGTTTTCTTCTGAATGGTATCTTATCTTGAGGATGTTCATCAAAATGAACAAACTGGAACTTCAGTCACGAATATAACACGGACTGTTTTCTTTAACAACGTGTTGTCTGGTGATTAACACACTTCAGGGGAAACAGCACATAAAGTCAGACATTATAGAAACAATAGAGTTCAAGTTTATAAATATATTTCTTTCATTTCTTTAAAAAATAATCACAATCCAAATTCTTAAAAAAATAACATCTAATACTAAGATATATTATGCCAGCATCTAAGAAGGAAATCGCCTTCACTTTTTTTCCAATTCGACATCTTTTGTTTTTATCAATTTATTACGCGCAAGGAGCGACAGACCTGCGTGGTACAGGAAAAGTTGTCTATAAAGTGACTCGTGACTCGCAGGACACGCCGTCTTATACACAGACGCTCCAGTACACTTAACACCCACCAAAGTTGGGGTATCTCATAGGAATTAAGTGATTGTCCCTTAGCAAGTGCTCACATACGTCCGCTATGGACTGTCCTTGTGGTAACAGGTCTGTAACAGAGGGACATTCAAGGCAGTAATGTTGAAGATTATTGGTTTTGGGTGCTTTCACACGAGGAGTATTGAGGCAAATCTGCCTTAGCCACCTGCCAAACTGGTCTGTATCCGACCTAACCTGAGACGGGCAGACATCACGTTATGTCTGCGAACCATAAATCTAAGAAACTTTTCAGGGAAAATACCGGCAGATCCTTCATTCACATTTACACTTAATACACTCCCATAGGCTGTGTTCACTAGACTAGGTTTGACACTCATTCCATAATCAGCTCAGAGCTTTCTTTATACATGTTAATCTTAAAATAATCAAATTTTACATATTTTGTTACATCTCTAGAATTTATAGTTTTCCCTTACGGTTTACGTTACAACTATCAATGCCCCACTCATAGTAATAAAACAGTAATAAAAAGTGTGAGAAACAATTTCATCAGATATACCCCTTTTGTACACTTTTCACTGTCCGTATAAAACTAGGTTGGTTGGCTGTTTTGGCGTCGGGCAAGCCAGCGATAGGGTAATTAAGGCAGTCGTCTTCCAGCTACATGTACCAGCTAAAAAATCCCTATCAGGCGTTAAGGATAATTCCAATATCACATCCACTCACTCTGCATATCGTCCTGGGATAAAACTAGAACTACGAACTAAATCGTAATTGAAGTTTTACATCAATATCTACACTTGATATGAACATGGTTATGTAGTACTTCGGCTATGGGGCACTATCGGCTTTGGACATCGAGTGATTTCGTTTTGTAATTGTAATTCTACATGATGAGGATGAGGTGTGGCGAGCATAATGAAGAGTATTTGCCTTTATTATGCGAAAATGAACATATAGTGGTTATTCTTCAAGTAGTCTGCATCAGTGGACCATATGTTATTTTCCTGACAAGTTACTTCGCAACATTGTTTATTGTTACACTGAGGCAGGCTAAGGTTGTCTATACGGAACCCGACTGTAGATGGTTAGTGTAGATATGGTGAAACAAAGACGCTGGTGAAGACGTGACACTTTGCAAATGATAAAACAAGATATACAAGAGAGATTGAGACACGAGGGAGTGTGTCGACTGCCCGAGAGCTTATCGCCTCTGCCGATAGAGTGCATGCCACTCGTTCAAACAAGAGGGGGACGAACATAATACATTACATTATTGACATTACAAGTAGGGTTACATGAGACATAGATACATTTAAATTTCCTCCATCTGCTTTCCGGGAGAGTCCGAACCAGGAGAGGGCTTCGATATCCAGGAGTTCCACCCGCATGCGTTTGCGGTAGCTGCGTCCGGGTGATGGGGGAAGGGGGTGAACTAGACCTTATGCTCATTCCCCACACGGACTGTTGTTGTTCCTTCGTCACTGGCGTGTGAGAGGGAGGCGGGAGGGTTTGGGACGATACTGATGACTGGGCAAGGTAGCAGGGGGTGTCGAGGGGAGTGTGATGTGGCTTCAGGAAACGGCGGTCTCTCCAGCTTCATGTGGTAGTCCCGGTGGCGACCGATACCTACGACTGTCCCTGCTGTGTCCTACCGCTTCGTGACGGGATCTTGTATGCGGACAGGTTCACGATGCTTGAGATGGGACAGGGAGCGGGTGGTGCTGTTATAGTACTCTTCCGCCTTCTGCTGCGGTGAGTGCTGTCGTTTACCACAGTCCTTCGCTGCGTCTTGCCACTAGAGAGCGAAGTAGCTGGATACTGGGAGCAGCGGGTGACCGGCCGTCTGGACGGTGGGTGTTGCGTATCTTCAAGAGTCATCGGTCGGTTTTCATCATCCAGGCCGCCATTACTGGTGGTCTTGATGATGAGGTGTGGCGGAGTGCGGCAGGGACGATGAACCGGGCGCCGTGGAGGACGAGACCTTCGTCAGTCGCCTGTCTTCTCGTATTTTCCAGAAGTCCCGTGGTGCTGTTGGTACTTTTTTCCTGTCAGTGGGAAAACCTGCGAAAACGGCAATACAGTTTACTGAGGTGTCCCGTGTTGCCACAATGGGAACATTTCTTTCCCTTGGCAGGACTCTGCTTCTCTTGTTCTTCAGGATGAAGCGCGACGCCACAGCTATCACACTGCTGACGGGGTTCTGCTTGCTGCTTGCTGCCGCGCGTTATTGAGCGCTGGCGACGTTTTGATATCTAAACGGCCTTTGACTTGCCTGCCAGGTCCGTCTTGATGTTGTAGGCTGATTCCTCGCTGCGGCACAAGGATATGGCGTCGGACAGTTCAGGTGGAAGGTCGATGGCCAAGAGTTTCTTCCGTTGCCTGATCCCGGATGCCCGACGTCATGCTAGTCACTAGACGGACGTCTATGCAGTATTCACACAACTCTACGTCGTCAGCAAGCTCCCTGAGGGCGATGTAAAAAACATCGAAGGCATTCCTCTCGTGCTGGTGGCGTTCCTCGAGGAGTAATCGACATAAGGTTACATTGCGATGTCGCTGAGGTAAACCTTAATGAACTGGAGGATATCATCCACACCCAAGTCGGTATCCCCGGTAACGCAGTTGGCGTGGGCCAAAGAGGCCCTCATATCGGGTGTGACAGGGTCTGAGGTGTGCTAGTTGTGTGCGTTGTGGCTGACTTTTCAACTGCAGCATTTCTGCGAAGTCCGACCAAGCCCGATTCCACAACGTGAATTCGCGGAGAGAGGCGTTAGAGGTGAGCCTGTGAGGCTAGGCTGGTGGTGGCTGACGCGGCTGGTGGCGATGCGTGCCGTCCCATGGCGGCAGGATTCCGAGCCCGAGGTGTCCGTACTCAGCTCAGCGACTTTGGAACGGGTATGTACCTAATGAATCATGCCTTGGAACTGCTGTTGCTGCTGCGGGAGCTGTTCTTGCAATTCTCGGTGCTCGCCGGCAACCTGCTGAGCGGCGAGCTGTTGTTGGACTTCATCATGGCTGCCAATCTCTCCAGCGATGATATGCCGGCGACGCCTGCCTTCCCCCTCTCCTCTGACGACCACTTTCCCCTTGCTTGCGTGGGTTGCCGGGCATGGCAACGTTGGTTGTAGGGGACAATGATTCACGAGCGTTGGGGGAACACGTTAACAACACGGAGTCCTGCGGTGGGCAGGGGCAAAGTGTCACCTTGGGACCGGTACAATCACAGCGAGAGACACCTGAGTAGGTCAGGGCAGACCACAGACGGTCACTGACGCTCAGGGCAGGCGGATGATGGTATAGGCAATGCAGGTCGGCAGCGCGCGGAGATGGGCACCACGGGCTGTTATGGCGTCCTAAGGCAGCTAGCAATATCTTGTGTCACTGTGTCAGTCTTTTTACACCACTCACTCACTGCGCCATGTAAGAATGTCGAAAGAAAGACGTGACACGTATGTTTATTCACAAAAAACTTGATAAGCAAGTGAGATTAGTGAGACACGAGTTTACGTGTTGACCGCTTAAGAACTTACTGCTTCTGCCGACAGAGCGCATAACACTCGTTCAAAACAAGAGGGAGACGAGCGTAATACATTACATATTAACATTACATGCCGGGTACATGAGACATAGTATGATACATAAAGATACATAACATAAACTTCCTCCAATTAATTACTGACTGATTTGACTTTTAACTCAACAGTTTGCTTAGACTTCAAGATGGCAATATGTGCATGTTTTTTACATTGGAGGCTCCAGCCACGGAAAAATATCTCCATCAAGGCTGGACTTTAACTGAAGTATTATGAAAGGGAAAAAGAAGAGACAAGGGAAAGTATTTATGAATTCTAACCCTTACTGCTTCCTTTAATGCTCCAAATCATACCCCGTCGCCCTTACAAAAGCAAATCACTCAATATCCAAGGTTATTAGTGCTACTAATAGTATGCCACTTTACCGTGAAAATAAAGTGTATAATTTAGTACAGAAAACTTCTCTAGTTAGGTATTAAGAAACTTAAAGATCTAACGACGCCAAGTCCTCCTGATGATGACTAGGAGATCCTGAAGCCGGAGAAGGTGGTGTAGGCCCTGGAGGACGTGACGTCATAGAGGCGGCCCTCGTCCAGCTGGAGGTACACGCGGTCCCCGGAGGAGAGGCGGAGGGCTGCGCCCTGGCTCCCCATCTGGTACCCGCTGGCGTCACCGAATGCGCTCACCACGTCCGCCCCGTTGTGCTTCAGGGTTAACCTGCAAATCCGGGATAAAGCAACAGGTCTATGTGAGACAGAAGCCTCAGAGAATATAGAACAAGAGTTATCTTTAATTCATTCATGCTTTTCATATCTGTAACTAAGAACGGCATATAAGCTTTGACACCTTTTAAAGAATTTTAGATATTTGTCCACTTCGTCTGCACCAGTCACTTAGCGATAGGATTTATACACCCATGTTTACATCAGCTCTGCAGATGCACACATATAGGTACTTATGTTTCATTTCGTCACCTGCCCCTGACTCGAACACGCAGGCATTAATCGTCGTCCACTGAAAAGCCCAATATGCGGAGGAGGGTCATGTGTACCGTCACTTGAACAACATTAATGAAAAGCAAAATTACAGTTTCAACACGACCAGGTAAGCCAAAGCGAGCGTGAGTTCTCTGGTCAACAAGAAATTCTGGTGGTGGTGTCATGGAGTTAAGATGCTCCAAGGTTTAGCCTGACACATGTCCTTGTCTTTAAACGAACTGTTTTCCTCTCAGGGTATCAATGCAAAACAAAGACAGAAACACACGTCCCTCTCAAGTGCCTTTACTCACGATACAGCGATGCTTTTGCTGCTAGTTGGACTGGTGTCTGGTGAGAGAGGTCTACCACTGCTTTACCTAGGCACTGTACAGTAAGATGCAAGACTTCCATCTTCGTCTGGGGCAATGTTGTTCAGTGGCATTATTTTCAGAAAAAAAAAAATTATAGGGACTTCAACGTCCTTTGTTTCCATTTACATGAACAGTATTATATACAATACGTATATTTACCCCCATGGCTACAAGTATCGAGGTGAAAACAAGAGGAGGACCTACCTGAAGTGGGTGTAGCGTTCAGACACGGCGGAGAAGGTGAAGAAGAAGACTCCAGGGTAGGTGGCCACGAACTCACTCTTGGCGGTGTTCCAGCCCAAGCCAAGCTGTTGCGTGCAACGCAACATGTGGGGAAGAGGAAGACCAGGATAGTTAGTCCGCTTATTCGTCGGGTGGCCGATGAGAGGGGCACAGCAAGGCAATGTTTTATGGGAGGGTTGGGAGAGGAGAGGACTGTGGAACGAGGAGGGAGAGAACCTACGACTAAAGTTTGGTATACCTGAGATAGAGAGAGAGAGAGAGAGAGAGAGAGAGAGAGAGGCGTGTAAGACAGTACTGAATCATCAAATGCCTCCTCAACCAAGTCAAGAGTGGTCCGGTATCAGCAGTGGGTACGAACCTGGGTGACGATCTCGGTAAGGATGACTCTGGATCCTGCGGTAGTGAAGGGCGAGGCGCGCCTGGCGGTGAAGGCCTCGGTACCGTAGCTCCCGCCCACCGTAGGGGTGTTGGGGTAAGCACCGCCACCGCTGCCGATCCCCGGATAGAAGCTGCTCGGGTTGTAGGCCGGGTTGTAGGCCGGGTTGGTGGCGGGATAGATGTTGCTCGGGTAACTTCCGCCTTGAGTGGGCGGTCTGTATGAGTAGATCTGTGGAGCAGTTTTCTCGGTTGTCTCCTCTCGTTCCAGTCTTTGGACAGCCCCTACTCCCTCTTGCACGGCCGTGGTCCGCTTTTCCTCGCCTGAAGCCGCAGGCGCAGTCATAGCAAGCAACACTGTGATGGCCGTGACCTTCATCCTAAAGCACCAACAAGGAGAGGGTTAACATCCAAGTAGTCAGGAACAGCTGTAATACGAGGCGAGAGCATCAAGTGTCATGAAGGTAATACCACAGTACCTCCAGCCAGTGGACAACACACAGTCACCCACGATGGAACGAACCAGTAGCGTAACTCAAACAGGAAATTTCAACACCAGCATATCAGTGAACACACTAGGATGAAAGGGACTGATACACCATCATTACTAGATCTTATCCTCACTCATACTACACTGGGAATTGCAAATGTCATATACGATACGCCTATTGGAAAAAGTGTTCATTCAGTGCTTAAGTTGGATTATGGTGAATGAGGGAGTTAAAAAGTACAGACTTAAGACAGTACCTGAAGATGAAATATAGTCGAAGAATCTACATAAACCTCACCAATATCTATGGAAGCACAGATTGGGAAATGGGAGTTCATTAGCCAGGAGCCAGGGTAGTGTGGTGAAAGGTTCTGTAGAATTTACAACGAAGGAGTTGCAACGTAGATACCCCAAGCATCAAATATAGATGGAACGTTAAGAAAGAAGGAATGGTTCAATCAAAGATGTCAAAAGGCAGGTGAGCTCCGAGTTCTGCAATGGCGAAGATGTAGACGGAACTCCAACCAGCCAGCATATGCAAGGTATGCGAAAGCAAGGAAGGAGTACAGCAGGATAAGAAAGGGGGAACAAAGAAACTTTGGAAGGAATATTGCCGACAAGGCAGCAGGTGACCCAAAACTTTTCTATAGATTCATCAAGAGTAAGTTGTCAGTTAAAGAGCAGGTAATCAGGATAAAGGATTCAGAGAGAAGAGTCGTAGATGATTTAAAAGATATACGAAGACCTGAATATTAAGTGTGAAGTGTTTGCACTGTGGAAAACACTATAGCTTCAACACTTGTGATATTGGTGGGGAGAAGGATTTCGAAAATACTGAAAATTCATAAAAGACACTGACAGAATGCTACAATGTCTTGACATCTTCGTCTCATGGTCCAAATGAAATTTCACCATATGTGCTGATTATGTGTGCAGAAACGCTAGAGGCTTGTTAAAGACGTCGCTGAAGAAAGGGAAAGCGTAAAGGTAGGGAAAAAGGGCATAGCGCCAATAGTACCTATAGCAATAGCCTTAGTATAGCAGTTACAACGTCTCGTAATCTGATCTTATTACATTTTCATGTACTCGTTTTACTCTGCACATTTCATCGTGACTAAGACCCTTTGTGATCTCTGTAATCCTTTTGCGCTACCGCTCACAGGATGAACATGGGTGCACAATAAACTAGTTCGTGTTACCAGCATAAATCCAATCAAAATCATACACATCTATAAGAAAAGAGACCGGAAAGAGGCACTGAACTACGTACGCGTCTCCCTAACGCGTCCGGTCTGTAAGGTATTGGAATATAAGATCGAAAGCAAATGGATGACTTTCCACAGAGGAGAAATAACCTAAGTGAGAGACAACACGGTTCTAGAGAGAAGAGGTCAGGTGTAACGAACATTTTAGATTTCTACGAGAGAGTGATTTCAGCCTTGCAGAAAAGGGATGGCTGGGTTGACTGTTTACATACAGACTGCCAGAAAGCATTTGACTGCCGCATGGGAGGCTGATTAGGAAGCTGGATCACCAGGCAGAGGATTATCTCAAAGGAAGGGAAAAAGGACTTAAGTCAGAGAAGCCTTCTCTAAATGGGTGGTCATCAACGGAGCGCCGCACAGTTCTCTTCTAGAACCGTTACTCTTTTTGTTCTCTTTGAACGATTTACCAGAAGATATGGTCTCTTCCCTTAATAAGTTTGCAGATGATTCAAAAACCACGAGTGAAGTGAAAAGCGAGGTTGATAGGATTAACCTACAAGAGGATCAAGACAATCAAAAGTTGGTCTGATAAACGATAAATGAACTACAACTCGGGCAAATGTCAAGTGATGAGGATGGGACAAAGTGAAAAAAGGGCTCTTTGATTATGATTCAGCAGGACATAACCTTCATGATTCCGTGTGCAAAAGTTACTGAAAGGTGGCATCGTTCTTAACCAGCAACCAGAGTCCCACTTCAGAAGAAACTCGCTTCTAGCAGATATCAGAATAACCTTTATGTATATGGTGAATGAAATATTTAGCAAGCAGTTTACATCCTACTCATGGCTAAAAATAAAATATGCCTCTCAAGTTGGCTCACAGCACCTAAAGAAGCACAGATAATAGAGTAGGGCAAGAGGGGAGCAACGAAGATGGTACCAGAATTGAGGAACTTAGTTTACAAGTAAAAGCTAAAAATTGCCTAGCATGGGTGACCTTATCACAACTTTTAAGTTATTAAACTAGACTGATGATGTAGACTGGAAAGTTTTTCGAAAGATGTAGGGATAGGACAACAAGAGGACATCACATGAAACTCCTTAGAAACACGATGCAAGTTAGTGCTTTCATAATATAAGAGTAGTGGATGAACAGAATAAACTAAAAAGGATGTGGTAAACTTGGACAGCATACAGAAGTTTAAATGGCTATACGACAGTAGAGAAAGTTTAAAAGATGGGGCCCCATGTGTGTAAAACTCCCTCCCCGTACATTAGAGAGAGGTAATTACAACGGTATCTCCCTATATTTCTCTAACTAAAAGACAGCTGAGTTGATTTGGTCTTTACGTCAAATGGGATAAGAAATTTACGATATGGTTCGTCATACTGTCCTCATATACATAATGGTAGAATGTGGCAGTGCGTAACAAGTGACTAACTAAATCAAGAATGAAATATGATGATTGAAGCTTGTGCTGTGTGGAAAGCTTACACCACAAGAGTTTCTAACAAAACTCAATTTGAGTGAAGACGAGGCCTTTGCACACGATCAGAGGTCACCGGAGTTAAAGGTAATGGCATCTTCAAGAGCCAGCACAGTAGTATGACCGACTTCAAGAAACGAGAGGACACATCTGTACAAATTGTAAGCTTCACATGCTTGAAGTAAGGTGAGATTTTTTTTTCAATATATTCTAACGTTCAGAGACTCTTGTGAGGTGCTGTATATGATATGGGGAGAAAGGTCTTAAGAAAGACATCATCAGGTACCTAAAACAGGTTAAGAGTGATCCATGGTATAGTATGATTGACTATAATGGTCAACAATATTAGTGTTCTTTGAACACATCTCGGCAGAAGCTTTGTTTCTCATTACTCAGATCTGGCCAGCGTCCACCTGGCTACAGATGTGTGGCAAAAGTAAGTGTGGACATCCTGGACAGAACCCCAGTTTCAGAACAGTATAATTTCATCCTTTTGGGAAATCCCCCGAAAGCTCCCACTGCTTGAAGGAAAACACTCAACATCATATGCTCAGCGCCTTTACCAGAGATATAGCCGAGTGTCTTAAGAAATATGAATTTTGAAATCTTACCCAAATCCCCTCCCCAGGGGAGAGGCCAGGACCAGGGATGGTGTTGGGGAAAAGGTGTATGATGATAACCATACCCACTAATAAACTGGCAGAATTACAGAACAACATAACTTCACGTTATCATTCTAAATCTTGGGGACCCTACTCAGGCCACGAGTGATCCTACCTAGGCCAAGACTGACCCTACCAGGCCAAGAGTGACCCTACCAAGCCAAAAAAATCCCAATCAGGCCAAGAATGACATTATTATTAAGAGCATAATACTGTATCAAAATGTTTGAGGCAAGGCTGGGCAGCTAAAACGCTCAGAAAAAAATTATCAGAATTTACCAAATATGCCTTGTTCAAATGCTAAAGATTATCTCATCAACAGTTACTATGACTACACAAAGGACTTTTTTGTCTTCCTGCGGAATACTGGTCTAACACCTGAGGCAGTTCCATTTCTTAGCTAAGATCTTACTTAATATTTTCCCATGCATCATACTACCAGCCCTCTTTCCTTGTTCTATATACATTACTTTGGTTTATGTCTCTGATAACTAGTTGCTTGTATATCCTCGCCACTAGAAGCAACAGCAAACCATTGAGTTACACGATTACTGTGTGGCAGTTGGCAAATCAAGAATGGGCAGTTCAGCAGTTGTTACGTTTGTTTCTTTCCTTCCAACACTAAACGTTTAACTGTCATGTGTTTCTTCATAACTATGCCATACCTTGTCTTAAAAGAAAGGTTTTCCAATCGCTCAAACACTCCTGGATTATTATGTCTCTCCCTTCTCAATTTTTGTTTCCCTTTTTTTGTTCCATTCAAGCCCTAGGCTAGATAAGGACTAAAGTCCTTGACTGGAGCCTTTCAGGTAAAAAAAAAAAAGTTTCACAATATGATTCAGCTCATCGCTGCATCCACTGTTCCTGGTTCGACAAATCTACAAATAAACGTCTCACCTCAACTGTGTGAAGATCAGGTCTGTGTTCCCGGTTCCTTACTCCAATACAAACGTCTTTCTGTCACAGCCCTACATATATACCTGCCTGTTATCAGTGCAGGTACAAACCCGTGTTTGCTGGAGCCTCCTACACGAGCCACTTCCCCTCCGCTCTGATCCTTTGACCGAATGTGAAGAAACTAACCAGAGCAGATTTCAGACCTTTACGCACCACATTAACAACTGGAACTGATGAAATGGAGCTCCTTAATCACATGCACAAACACACATATGTATGTATATATGTATATTGCAAAATTCTAAAGAATGATTTGTAACATAATTAAGTCGATGAGCTTTGAAATTGTGTTGTTTGTCAGGAAGTCCGGTCTTAACCGACAGCGATATCACAAGGTTAGATACACAGTCAGGCGCTTGTTATTTCCGTATTACGTTGTCCTGCTGTGACGCCCCCGGGATGTGGCGAAATAAACTTTGGAATCGTTTGTTACTGGACGAAGAATATCATCATTATGCTGAACGATTAGTCTGTTCACTTCACTATGCGGCGTTTAAATGTTATAGAGGTACGCGTGCAGGTCAAGGAAAAAAAAATCGATATAGCAACAGGGACGTAATACGGCGTAATCATTGGAAAATTATTAGGCCTTATCCTGGCAAGGGCCATTGTCTTCAGAAAGCCCGTCCTCCTTTTTCCATTTCAGTAGATGAGATGAGTCTGGAAGCACTGCTGCTGTTCGGTTGGAAAACGCCTTTTGAACATAACGCAAATCCCAACCTCTAGAGAAGTTCTGCGGACCGCTGTCCCGCCTGTAAATTGGTCCATAAACAGTTGTTGACGACGTCGCTTCCGCCGCGGGAAAATGTGACAGGGAAGCCAGCGTTAGGAGGGGGCTGGGGCGTTCTACGTCGAGGAGACGCGCATCCCAAATATGTTACTTGATCACACGGAATTCCTAAAACGCAGTGTCAGTCAAAACGAAATCTGTCAGTTGAGTGCTGATGCCCGCTTAATTCTTGGGCTCAAGGATGCGATCCTTGAGCGCGACGGAACGGCCTTTGGGCACGGCCCATTAGGGGTCAGTCAGATCGGAAGGCAGGCCATCATACAGGGGTCGTATCGTTGTGCTCACGAGCTGTACTGTCATGTTCAAGAGGCTAATGTTCGATGTCATATCGGCCGTTCACAAAATATATATGTACATCTCACGGCAGAAACATTAAAATCATATTGTGGAAAAGTATCAGTTTAGGGACACAACAAAAATAATTTATGGATGTGGATGAAAAACGTATCAGTGGACTGTTTATACGTAGTCAAGGTGATTTATAAGATATATTTTCTTTATGACAATTACAATAAACTGTAGGACATTTTTTCTCAAAGTATTGAAGGATTTGAAGGGGCTCTCACTGATCAGGTGATCCAATATGGTCGCCATCATCTGATGCTGGCATCAGTTTGACAACTATAGAAACTAGATCGTCTCTTCTTTTTTGACATCGGTTGGTGGTATGTATGCCTTTGTGGGAATCAAACACACTCAAGGAGAGAATGTAGCGAAAGAAGTTGCAAGCAGTTCAGTACAGATGACTGCAGTACATTCACTTTTCTTTCTAATAACATCGAAAAATTCAAAAGTTTAGGTTGCCTTGGGAGGTTAGGTGAGGTTATCATAGGTTTTATTTATTTCTAGAAATGTTTACCTTACGTTTACCCAACATTTTCCCCAGATCACAGCAGTTCCCCCTCCCCCACTACTATTATCCATTATTTTAGCATAAAATGTGACGCTCCAAATCATGCTCCAGTTTAAGTTATTTTTACTGTATACTTAAGATACAGAGTTCATTGATGCATTTCATCCAAATCCATTCAATGTGGTGCCCTTAATCTGATGCTATATCTAAAATCTTTATAATAAAAAAACAGCGAATTATCTCACCAGTCAGATTGTTTCATTTATTCTCAGGAAATTCAGAAGTTAAATGAAACATTACGTGTCTAAGACAAGTGCAGAAACTATTTATAGATACTTGTATCCCTACAAACAGGTTACTTACTCGGAAAGACATTTTTTCTTGTCTTTTGAGATTTCAAAAGATGTTTCGATCTGGGCACGGCCTCTCAGCACATGGTGCAGGTGTTACAATACGAGCAGCCCACATGCAGCACAGGTGTGACAACACACAACCAGCCCACATGTGGCATAGGCGAGACTACATACGACTAACCCACATGTGGAACAGGTGTGACAAAATACCTGCCCACATTTGGCAGAGATGTGACAACATACGACCAGCCTACATGTGATACAGGTATGACAACATACGACTAGCCTACATTTGGCAAATGCATTACAATATACGACCAGCCCATATCTGGCACAGGTATGTTAACATTCACCAAACCCACATGTGGCACATAAGTGAAAATGCGACCAGACCACATATGGCTTAGGTGTGACAACATGCGGTCAGCCCATACGTGGCTCAGGTGTGACAACATATTACTAACACACACGTGACCAAATGTGACAACATATGACCAGCCCACACGTGACAAAGATAGGACAACATGCAAAAAGCTCACATAAGGCTTAGGTGTGACAACATGACCAACTCACACACGGCTCAGGTGTGACAACAGGTCCAACTCACACGCGGCTCAGATGTGGCACCATGTCCAGCTCACACACGGCACAGGTGTGACAACATGACCAGCTCACACATAGCTCAAATGTGACAACATGTTCAGCTCATACACGGCGCAAGTGTGACAACATTACCTGCTCACAAATGGCTCAGGTGTGTCAACATGACCAGCTCACACACGATTCAGGTGTGACAACATTAACATCTCACACACGGCGCAAGTGTGACAACATGACCAGCACACACATGGCTCAGGTGTGACAACATGACCAGCTTACACACGACTCAGGTATGACAACATGTCCAGCTCACACATGGAACAGGTATGACAACATGTCCAACTCACACACGGCTCAGGTGTGACAACATGTGCAGATCGAAGCCCTCACATTCTCCATTCTCAATGACTTAGAGCAAATTATCTCCCACCTTACCCATATACCTGATCGCTATGACCATTCTCCTAATATTCTGGATTTGTTTTTCACT